>RWJK01001090.1:90642-164009 GCA_004335835.1 Scenedesmus sp. ARA3 | reverse complement strand
TGCTGCTGCTGCTGCTGCTGCTGCTGCTGCTGCTGCTGCTGCTGCTGCTGCTGCTGCTCAGGTGTGGTGTGCTGGTGACTGGCGGCTGGCAGCCTCTGGCAGATGCCTACGCAGCGCTGAACCCCCAACATAGCCGCTGCACAACAGCACCGACAACTGAAAAAGGAAAAGAAACAACAGCAGCAGCAGCAGCAGCAGCGCGGAACCCTTCAAAGCACAGCAGCCACGCCACACTGTTCCTGCAGCACCAGCCGCTGAGCTGCCACCACCTGCTGCTGGCAGCAGCAGACGCAGTGCTGCACCACGGGGGCTCAGGCACGGCTGCTGCTGCGCTGGCGGCTGGCACGCCACAGCTGATCTGCCCGCTGCAGTTTGACCAGTTCTACTGGGTGCGGCGGCTGGTGTGTGCTGTTATTGTCACGGCAGTTAGTAATCATTTGAAGGATCTGTGCGTAAGGGTACTGCCATGTAGTACATGTACAAATACAGCTACTGTGCAAGTCCGTGGCATTGCATGGTGCCGCCTGAGCAGCCTGCCTGAGGCTGGGTGATTGGGTGAGTGCAGCTGTGAGCTTGTGACAGCCCCAGGTAGCACGTCTGCTTGGCCTGCTGCTGCTGCTGCTGCTGCTGTTTTGCCTGTCGTTTACCATCTGCTAATCCTGTAGGATGGGGTTTCACACCAGATATTGTGCTGCTTGCGCTGCTGCTGCAGGCGGAGCGCATCGCGCACCTCGGCTGCTCACCTGAGCCGCTGTCAGTGGAGCAGCTGCTGCCAGAGTGTGCAGCCAGCAGCGGCAGCAAGCAACACGCAACTGCTGTTCAACAGCAGCAGCAGCCGCAGCAGCAGCAGCAGCAGGAGCCACATGACACGCTAGCACCAGCAGCTGATGCTGGGGCAGATGCCGGCATTGGCCAACCACAGCAGGAAGCATCTGCATCTGCAGCTGCTGCTGCAGCTGCTGCTGCTGCTGCTGCTGCTGCTGCAGCTGCTGCTGCCTACCTTGCCAGCCGTGTGGATGCAGCGTGCCGGCCAGGTGTGCGCCAAGCGTGCAGCAGCATGAAGGAGGTAAGCCGCTGAGCCGCTACGGCCTCCAGTTGTGTGCGTGACGTGCAGCAGCAGCACAGAGCATGTGGCCAGCTGGACTGCCAGCTTCTGTGCCAGTGTTAGCATAACATGTGCTTCAAAACGCTGCCAGTTGTTGACTTGGCTCATTCAGCAGGCTTGATGTGGCCAGGTATCACTGACTGGGCTGCGGCCAGCCTGGAATGCGGGATATTCAAAATGTTGTGACGTTATTTGTTCTGTTGTGACGCATGGCTGGGTGCTGCTTGCAGGCCATCGCGCAGGAGGCTGGGCTGCAGGCAGCAGCAGCAGCTGTGATGAGCTACTGCCAGTCGTTGAATGATGGCAGCCAGCAGCAGCAGCAGCAGCAGCTGCTGCTGGGACAGCACAGCGCTGCCAGATGAGCAGGAACAAGGCAGTATGCCTTGCTTGAAGTAAGGCATGCATGCCATATGGTGCTGCCACGACGGCGGTAGGCAGGTGGCGCTGCAGCGGCATGCACCCTCTTTACGCGGCAGGATGCTGACTCGTTTGAATGGTGCCGCCGCAAGCAATTGCTGTTTTATGACTGTGCTGTGCCATGACTGGCCTGTGCTGATGCCTGGAGCACTGCACTGTGCTTTGGATTTGCTGAAATGGCTGGGTGAAACACACAATTGCCATGTCCATTTTTCACGTTCTGCACTGCAGCCGCTGTATGCGAGTTGGTTTACCTTTCGGTGGATTACGTATCCTGTTTGTGGTCGTTGTTTCTGGCTGTGCATGCAGAGCATGCCAAGCACCAGCAGGGAATGCCCCTTAAGAGGTGCTGCATTGAAGCAGCATCAGTTCTGGTTCCTGAAAGGGCATCTCACCCCTCCGAAATGCAAATTGCTCGCAAACATTGAACTTCAAGCGCTGCGAACTCAAGAACGAGCTGATTCGAGTTGCTGGCCTGGGAGCTCGTTCGGCGCCAGTTTGGGTGCGTATTCATCTTCCACCCTGAGCATCGCCTTCTGCATCAATTGTGTTCTCATAATGCTTAAACCAGTAAACAAATGTTGTCTGGAAATCGACGAGGTGCGGGGCTGCTCACGCGCAAAGCACAGCAAAGACAGTGCCACACAGCAGCAGCACCCCAGTTGTGTGGCATCGCCTGCTGCACCAGGCCCACATGGCTCTGCTCAATGCACAACAAGCTTTACAAAACGCGCTTGACACATAGTAGTGCTGCCAAGGTGTTGTAGCAGTGCTCTGCCTTGCCATGCCGGAGTCTTGCGCCACCAGAAGAAGCAGTGCTGTATATGGCTGCTGCTTGACAGCTCACAGCTCGTTACCGGCTGCAGAAACTGCCAATGCAGACACAAGTATATTGGCAGAAGCTGGCGCAGCCCAAGGCGCCTGTCAAGGAGCTGTTGCTGCTCCGTTTGTACCAATTGCTTGCAAGCCAAGGCAGAGCATTGCATGCACACCATGTAGGCTGCTACTGCCCACGGCTGGTGCTCAAACTTTGCTTTATGATGTACCTGAATTCAAGTGCAGTGCATCCCTGTGGGCTGGTGCAGCAAGGGTTGCCTCAGTTGTGTGGCTGCTGCTCTAGTGCAGCTCTGTTTGCCGTGCTTTCGCTGTAAGCAGCCCCGCACCTCCGTGGTTTTCACACAACTGAATTACACGTGTGCTAAAAACTTTATGTTGTCTTTGCGTCAAAAGGTGCTACTCGGGCAGAGGCGGGAATGCAGGACGACATTGGCGCCGATAGAACTACTCGCACAAATGCTTCGTTCAGTGCAAGTTGGCTGGTTACAGAGTATCTAAGTGCTTAGTTTTCACTTATAAGTTTCTTCTGCACGTGCAGAGCCTCGTCCTGCACCTGCACCAGAGCTGCTCTAGGAAGCAGCAGTGCTGAGCTCACTCAAGCCTGTCTGATGGTGGTGTGGCTTGGTTGCTTTCTGCTCTGCCCAATGAGCCTGTAATCGGCTCCCCGAAGGGCGAGGTTACTCTAGTAACTCTGAAATTCCAGGCAGCATCGACTACCCCGCTGCTGGCAGTGGCAGCACAACATGTGCTTTGGATTGCTGCCAGTTGTTGACTTGGCTCATGCAGCAGGCTTGATGTGTCCAGGTATGATTGACAGGTGTGCGACCAGCCTGGCGTGTGGGATGTAACATTGTTCTGATGTCATTTGTTCTGTTTGTCCACTCCTCGCTGTGTGGAGCGTGTAATGTAATGTTTGTAATGCATGCCATGCCAGTGGTTGGGTGCTGCTTGCAAGCCATTGGGCAGGAGGCTAGGCTGCAGGCAGCAGCAGCAGCTGTGATGAGTTACTGCCAGTCATGCAGTCGTTCATCATCATGTTGTCATTTAAGCCATAGCTTACTTTATATGAGAGGTTGTGCCCGGTGTAACATGCATGCGATGTAATTTATAAGTTACGGTCGCCATCGGCCCTGCGCCCCACAAGGGCGGCTGAAAGAACAGGAGAAGGGGAAAGGGGTTGGAGCACTATTCAATTACCACGCTTGCAGACATTCCTGTAATTCCAGGCAAGAACAAGGTACTGCCAGTCGTTGAAAGATGGCAGCCAGCAGCAGCAGCAGCAACAGCAGCAGCTGGGACAGCACAGCGCTGCCAGCTGAGCAGGAACAAGGCAGTAATAAAAAACAAGGCAGTAATCAAGGCATGGTGCTGCCGTGACGGCGGTAGGCAGGTGGTGCTGCAGCGCCATGCACCCTCTTCCGGGCCATACGCCATACGCGGCAGGATGCTGACTCGTTTGAATGGTGCTGCCGCAAGCAATTGCTGTTTCATGACTGCGCTGTGCCATGACTGGCCTGTGCTGACGCCTGCAGCACTGCATTGTGCTTTGCTAGAATGGCTCGCCGAGACACAAAATTGCCATGTCCATTTTTCACGTGCACGGCAGCCGTTGTATGCCGGTTGGTTTACCTGTCAGTGGGTTACGTGTCCTGCTTGGGTCAGTCGTTGCTTCTGGCTGTGCATGCAGAGCATGCCAGGCACCAGCAAGCAATGCCCCTGATGCTGATGTGAAGCAGCATCGGTTCTGGTTCCTGAAAGGGCACCTCACCCCTCCGAATTGTAAATTGTACGCAAAAAATTAACTTCGTGCGCTGCAAAACTCTAGAACGGGCTGGTTCGAGTTGCTGACCTGGGAGCTCATTCGGCGCCAGTTTGGGTGCGCATTCGTCTTCCACCTGAAGTAGCGCCTTCTGCATTAATGCCTATTTCAACACGTTTAAAAGAGTAAATAACTTTCATGGGAAAATCGGCGAGATGCGAGGCTGCTCACACGGAAAGCACAGTAAACACAGAGCCACAGCAGCAGCACCGCAGGTCTGTGGCAGCGCCAGCTGCAATAGGCTTACAGGAATGGGCTTCAAAGAAATATAACCATCACGAAACGGGCTTTGGAGCACCAGTTGTGCTGCCATGGCGTTGCAGCAGTGCTCTGCCCTACCATTCCAGAGTCGGGCGTTACTAGACACAGCAGTGCTGTTTCTGGCTGCTGCTTGACAGCTCACAGCTCGTCACCTGCTGCAGAGACTCCATTGCAGACACAACTACAAGGGCAAGAGTTGGCTCAGCCCCAGGCACCCGTGAAGGTGCTGTTGCTGCTTGCAGTCTAGCAAGCAATGGCAGAGCACTGCATGCACACCATGCCGGCTGCTACTGCCCACGGCTGGTGCTCATATTCTGAATTGTGCTGCACCTAAAGTCAGATGCAGTTCCACCCCGTGAGAGATGGTGCAACAAGGGGTGCATCAGTTGTGTGGCTACTGCTGCAGTGCAGCTCTGTTTGCCGTGCTTTCGCTGTGAGCAGCCCCGCACCTCCGTGCTTTTTCAATATCCAAAACACGTAAATAGCGATTAATTTCTGTTGTTTTGGCGGCGAAAGGTGCTACTCGAGCTGAGGCGGGAATGCAGGACGACATTGGCGCCGATAGAACTACTCGCACAGCTGCTTCGTTCAACGTGATTTGGCCGGTTACTGAGTATCAAAAGGATTCATTTCCACTATCAAACTTGTCTAGCACGCGTGGAGCCTTCACCAACACCTGCACCAGAGCTGCTCTATCAGCTCAGCACTGCTGCGCTCACATGCCGTGCTGGTTATGAACAGTAGTTATTGAGCCATGTTACAGCGCACTCCAAGACCACCCCGAAGCAGTCATAGTCCTATTCAGCGGCCCCATCCGCCCCTGACGGCTGCATTGTCTCTAAAGAGCTTCACCGTCTTGCGCGTTGTCGTCCCATGCAAAGCCCTTTCACGCAGCGCCTGCCGTGGTCAGCTTGCTGGCCCCTTCGCCGGTGCAGCTCAGGGTGCCTCGCCATCCTCATTGTCCCAGGCAAACCCACGCGCCAAACTCCGTGCACACAGCCCTTGAAGAGCTGATGTATCAACAAATGTTGCCAGCTTGCCGGCGCAGCTCAGGATGCCTCACCATCCTCATTGTCCCAGGCAAACCCGCGCGCTCGAAGGGCTTGTGTATCAACAAACGTGGCCAGCTTGCCAGCCCCCCGCGCCCGCAGCAGCGCCGCCCACTGCTCGTCCAGTTGCTGCGCGTTGGGCACAGCCGGCAGCACCGGCGGCGCGTCAGCAGCCTGGTAGTGCGCATACCTGCAGGGAAGGGGTGGGCGCAGCAGAGCGGTTGAGAAGGTGGCATGCAGGGAGCTGTATTATGAGTCGCAGTGAAAGACATTGCAATGAAGCATAATGCAACATAATGCGTACTCACATGGCTAGGTGGCGCCCCCCAAAGCACCATGGCTGAACCTCTGGAGCTGAGCGTGCAGGGGATTGATGAGAATCCAAGGGGTGGCGCTGGCTGTTGTGCCAGCAGCGCTTTGTTTGAAGCTGACAGGCAGAATACAAGCGGCATCTGACGGACAACACTAATTGCATGCGGCCATGCTGCAGGCGCACATACGGACTTGACAATATGGTCAGCAGCGCCATTATGTGACGACCACGCTCACAGCCAGAATGCAAGCTGCAGGTCACAGCATTCGACAGATGGGGCCATGCTACAGGCACCGACACACGAGAGGCTCTGGCGAGCAGCAGCACATTGTGGTGCCGTATCAGGTGACATGCCTGGGAATCGCTCACAAGCCCACCCCTGACATGGCAAAACAAACAAGCAATGACAGCCACACATGCAACACATGCTGTGCCTCACCCTGCGTCAGTGTCAATGAAGCGGGGCCGTGTGCTGCTCTTGCCGCCTGGCGGCAGCAGCAGCGCCAGCTGCAGCGCCTCGCCCTCGCTGTCATAGGCGCTGCTGAACTGCTCGCGCAGCTGCAGCAGCCGCAGCAGCATCTCCGTCTGGTAGTCGCTCATGGCGTCCATGTCCAGCTGAGCAGGGGGCGGGGGAGAAAGCAGCAGCAGTAGCAGCAGCAACAGGTGGCGGCAGCAGATGTAAAGAATTGGCCTCCTAGAAGCTGAAGAAGGACTTGGCAGGATACTGATCTAGGTTGTTATCCAACCTCAGCCACCGCCAGTGCTGTAGCAGGGCTAACCAGCAGCTGAAGAGCTGCACAACCAGCCAACACATGTGTTTCTGGCGGAAACGTCCTGCCTCACCTGTGCACACACATCGCCCCAGTCCAGCCGCACAAGCTGAGCCACATTGGTCATGCGCCGCTGCAGCGCCTTGTTGCCGGCCATTGCTGCCAGCTGCTGCTGCTCAGCCCAGCCAAGGCAGTTCTTAACAAGCTCCCTCAGCGGCCTTGGAGGCACACCACCCCAGCTGCCGCTGTCTATAACAGCCTGCTGCTGACCTGCACCCTGCTGCTGCTGCTGCTGCTGCTGCTTTGCTGGTTTGTCATCATCGTCTTCGTCCCAGCCTTCGCTGCTGTCACCATCAACATCCATAGCAGCTGCGCCAGCATCTGCTTCATCATCGGAAAATGGCTTCCCGTCTTCCTCCTCACTGCTGCTGCTATCATCATCTGAGCTAGCCTTTGCACCTGCTGCAGCCTTCTTACTGCTGCCAGCAGCAGCAGCAGCAGCAGGGGCCTCTTCAGTGTCGCTGTCGCTGTCAGGAGACGCGTCCTCGTCGCTGCTGCTACTGTCGCCTGGCTGCTGCTGCTGCTGCTGCTTCTGCTGCATGCTGGGGTACACTGCGCGCTGCGCTGCTGCCATGTCAGGCTGCACCGGCAGCTTCAGCAGGAACTGCGAAACAACAACAGTTCAGCAGCAGCAGCAGCAGCAGCAGCGACAACAAAAGGTCCGACACTGTTGACCAGACAGACACAATGGCGGCAACACTGAACGCGTGTCACTTTTGCCGCCGCAACTGGGCACTCCCAGCCACTGTTCAATCAGCAGCACACGCACGCATCAACTTTCACAAACCTGTCCAGGTGACGCAGCAGCAGCAGACCCTCACCTTGCCTAGGTTGAAGCGCTCATTGAGCACGTCCCACTTGCCCTTGAGCCCAGCGGCAGAGCCGTGCCCCTCGTCATCACTGCTGCTGCTGTAGAAGCGCTGCTCAGGGTCATGCTGCTGCTGCTGCTGCTGCTGCTGCTGCTGCCGATCGTCGTCGCTCTCATCGTCGCTGCTGCCGGCGGCTGCTGCTGCTGCGGCCGCTCCTGCGCTGTTTTCAAACACCACTTCATGAAACTCCTCATCACTGCTGCCATCCTCATCGCCAGCACCATCACTGCTGCTGCTGCTGTTGCCTTTCTTCTTCCTCCGCTGCTGCTGCTGCTGCTGCTGCTGCTGCTGCTGCTGCTGCTCTCCGATAACTTGCCAGCCGCCAATGCGCGTGCGCAGCGTGCTTGGAGGCAGCTTCCCATCCCAAGCGGCAGCGCCCAGCTCCGCACCTGCTGCCACTGCTGCTGCCAGCTGCTTCCTGCTGACTGTGCGCACATCATCACTAATGCTGACGAGGCGGGCCACTTTAACACATTTCAGATGCTGACTAGGCTTGTATGATTCGCCTGCGGCTGGGCCTGCCACCCGCAGCCGCTTCACTAGGAACTCATCCTCTTGCAGGACTTCACGGTAGCGGTACACGTCGTGCGCTGCGGTACAGCGGTACAATCGTACAATGGTACATCACAGTAAGACCGCGGCAGGACCAGATGTGGCAGCTGAGACACAGTCTGTACTTGAAATCTGGTGCTTGTTCGTACACATCTGTCAGTGCTCTGCTGCATAGAGACATGTGCAGCTGGTGAAGTGTGTGCTATGTGTCACTGTTGCCACGTGCGCAGAGACTGAAGGCAAACACATATGACAGCAAGCACCGCCAGCACCCGAGGGCTGCACACCAGTAGTACGCAGCTGCAAATGCAACCAATACAGCCCCAACTTACTTGCAGCATCGCTGCCGTCCAGTGCCACATGCCCGATGACCTGCGCAGGCGTGTGGCCTTCGCCCTGCTGCTGTTGCTGCAGGCCTGCTGCTGCTGCTGCTGCTGCTGCTGCCGGGCCTTTCAGGTGGCTTGGTGCTGGCGGCTCTGAGGGCAGGTGAATGTTGCAGCCGTGCAGTAGTGACACCGGCAGCTGTAGCAGCAGCACAGGCGGGGAGAGGGCATGCAGGCAGGCAGATGGTGAGCATGCATCTCTTGCTTGCGGCCAGGCTGATGCAGCAGCCCTGCAGCCGTTATATACTGGCAGCTGCAGGTAAGGGCAGGCAGATGGTGAGCATGCATCTCCTGCTTGCAGGCAGGCTGATGCAGCAGCCCTGCAGCTGTGATACTGGCAGCCGCAGGCGAGGACGTGGGACGGCAGCAGGGAGACAGACAGGCAACACAGGCAGCTGCAGAGATAGCCGGGCAGTGTGGCGGCTGGCTTGCAGCAGCAGCACTTGCATCGGGCAGCTGCAGCTGCCTGTATGCACAGCCGTGAAACCCAGCACCAACCACCCTGTATGGTTTCAAAACTGTCATATAACTGTTACATATACGAATCACCACTCACCCCTGCAGGCAGGCGCAGCACCCAAACCTCCTCGTCCTGCTGTGCCTGTGCAGCAGCAAAGTCCAGTGGGCAGCTGAAGTCAAGCTGCTGCAGGCCCAGGCCCTCAAAGGGCAGCGGGGGGCTGGGCAGGCTGCTGCTACTGCTGCCAGGTACAGCAGCTGTGCCATGCTGCTGCTGCTGCTGCTGCTGCTGGGGGTGGTCCTGCTGCTGCTTGTGTTTGTCTTTCTTGTCGCGCTTGTCTTTCTTTGCTGAGTCAGGCTGCTGCTTGTGCTCCTTGTGCTTCCTCTCTTTGTGCTTCTTCTCCCTGCAAGGCAGCAGGGCAGTGGTGTGTCTGGATGATGGGCCGCAACACTACTTAGCATAATGTACGGGGTTGGTGTCATGTGCCACAGCTGTGGAAGCAAGAGGCACCTGCTGCAGAGCCTGCTGGCTGTCAGGACTCCGTAGAGCAGCTGGGTTCAGGCATGTGTGGTGGTGCCACCTAACACATATGACATACGTAATATTTTTTCCAGGCAGCAGAACTTGCTTTCCTGCTTTTGCTGCTGCTGCTGCTGCTGCTGCTGCCGCTGCCGCTGCTACTGCTGTCAATGCTGCCCCTCACTTGTGCTCCTTGCCCGGTTTTGCTTCCTCCATGCTGATAGCCTATTCAAGTACCACCAGGTTTTTAGAGTCGTTGATTTGACGCTTTGCCACAAGGAAGTGAAAGAAGCGCAGTTGAGTGCCGAGCAAGTCTCGCCGCAAGGGTTTGTTCGCGCAGAACACGACTGCTGAGGAGAGGCGGGTGTAAGTCACGGTTTTCACTGCTGATGAACGTTAGTTATGCGCAGTTCGCTGCTTGTGCACAGCCCGTCACCTGTCAATGACTGTCATCTGGCTGCTGCTGCAGGCCCACCTAGTGCTAGTAGCGTTCGGGTGTGGCAGTGCTCGTGGTGGGGAATTTGCACCAGCATCCCACTGAGAAATTGATCACAGAGGTTCACATGTGCTTTGTTCGTGGTATGGCTGTCCACCCCAGCTGGCTGATGTCCCAGACACGACAGGGACCTCTGCTCAATTCAATGAAGTAGATGTTGTATGTGACCCAACCACCTTGTTCAAAGGGAAATTTTGTGAACCAATATTTTTGTTCGAATCAAAAAGTTGCTGAGTATGTGGGCTACAAGTAACATGGACTTGTCTGTGGAGAATCACAGATGCCAGTCAGTCCGTGTGGTGTCAGACTTGCAGGTGTGGCGCATTGAACCTTCTAGATGGTTGCTAAGATGAAAAAGTCACTTTAAGCTTCAACTATTGTGCTTGCTCCTTACAGGTTGCACTTTGCTCGAGTTGCGGCTGAACTGCACATGTGCATCCCGTTGCAGCTGGTGGTTCCTTCAATAACTGCCGTTTGAGACCAAGTAGGACGTTGAAGATTAGTTTTTACTTTTGCATGATAACCCAGACATGCGCCTACATACGGAACACCTACGTCGCTTCGTGCCTTTGACCCCCTCAGGGCCTGTGAATACCATGTAGCATGGTGATGTTCATTCGTTGCCAGGCATGTATGAGCCCGACGACGTTGGGTGAAGAGGGAAGCTTTTACGCTTTTAGTGCTTTGCTATGTACCATTGCTTAGTTTTGTGGGCTTTCTGGGGAGCATGCTGGATGGGATTTGTCACATAGCCTACCATAATGCAGCGCAGGTGCCGTGGAGCTGCAGCTACACCGGCTGTTGCGCAGATCCAGCGAGTAATATTCAATTACACCATGCAATAATGACTTCGACGAGCACAAATTAAACCTGGCTGGGCAGGTGCTTCATCCGAGCGAACATTGGTTTTAGGCGGGCGACGAATTAGCTGCCTGCCGGACAGCCGGCCCCAGGAAACAACAATACCGGCCTACAAAGCGACCACATCAGTGCATAGTGTAGTTGCTGCATAGCCGTGGCCTTCGCCTTTCCATCTATCTTCGCTTCACCCTGCCTGCCTCGTTCATCCCACACACTCTAAGCCCTCTTCAACATTTCTTCCCGCCTCTTGCATTCTTCATCCTTGCTTAGACACGGCTTGATGCTATAGCTTCTGTGCCTGATAGCAGGAAGCCCGGCAGATAGGCCTTGCTCCGCTGTGGCTGGCAAAAGGCCTAGCCCAGCTCTGGGGCCATATATAAATGATAGGCACGATGTACAACAACAGCTACCAAGCTTTACCCAAGTCTTACGGCTATGGAGGCAACTACGGGTGAGCGAGGCAGGTCGGGTGGTGCAGTTGCGCGCTGGTATCAGCCCCTGTACGTCCTGGCTGCGGCCTGCCATTGCCGACGCACATGATTTGTCAGTATTCAAATTACAAGCAGCCGCTAATGTGCGACTCTGGTCTGACCTGCAGGCCCCACAGCAAAAGAGGAAGCTCGGGAGGGGTGGTCACCACAGTGGCCTTTGTGGTGC
This sequence comes from Scenedesmus sp. ARA3, assembly GCA_004335835.1. Lineage (NCBI taxonomy): Eukaryota > Viridiplantae > Chlorophyta > Chlorophyceae > Sphaeropleales > Scenedesmaceae > Scenedesmus > Scenedesmus sp. ARA3. The sequence goes on along the minus strand of RWJK01001090.1, from coordinate 152,584 downwards.
TGGTGCTAGCTTGCGGAGGCCTGTCGCTGGCTTTCATGTCAGCCAGATCACACCTGCATGACATGGCGATCCACCACGAGGCACTGCAAGAGGAGCTGACATTCAACAAGAACCACCTGCACCACGTTGAGGCAAGTGACCGCTGCTACTGCTGCTGCTGCTGCTGCGCTTGGCTGCGGCAGGAACCGCAGCTTGCTTTTTCTGCAACATACTACAGGCAGCATCGGTTTAGTCCGTCACAACCTACAGCGGAGCTGCTGGCTAGCAGGCGTCAGGGCAATGTAGATGCCGTAGCATATGCCGCAGCAAGTGGCATATGTTGAGCAGCAGCTGACCAGATCTGTTTGTTGTGCTGTGCGTGCTTGCAGGCTCAGCTTGCCAGCCGGGAGCTGGACTATCAGCACCTGTCATCGGAGCTGCACAGCCATGTGGGCGGCAGCACGCAGGAGCTGGAGAATCTGCGCCAGCAGGTGCGGCATTCAAAAGCAGTCCCACACGCCTGGAAGCCCTGACAGCAGCAGGAACAAGTAAAACATAAATGCACAGCTTTGTACGTGTGGTGTTTGCTGTCGGCGATAGGCAGACAGCTGGTCAAGGACAATGCAGGTGTCTGTGCTTGCAGGAAGCGGCAGTAGTCAGGCTGGCTGCAGTGAAGTGTGTCCCACAATGTTGCAGCTTGACAGTTGTGGTGCAACCTGCTGCTAGCTTGCAGAAAAGGCTGCCAGCCTGTTACTGCTGGGTTCAAGGAGGTAACGGCTGCATGCTGCCGCTGTCTTTCCTGCAGAAACGCACATCGGACCAGGCGCTGACCACAGCCAACGAGGAGCTGGCTCGCGTCAAGCAAGAGTGAGTGCCTGCTGCCTGCCAGCTGCTGTCCTGCAAGGCTGCATCAACCGCGTGCTGTGCCAGTGCTGCATGCCCCTGCATCCGTCTCTCCTCCGACACACCTGCACTCCTGATCTATTGCAGTCTCCAGCTGCCAGCACTACTACTGTGTCCTGCAACCTCCTCGACACATCTCTGACTGTTGCTGCTTCTGCTGCTGCTGCTGCTGCTGCTGCAGCCTGGACGCCACCAATGCGCTGGTTGAGGCGTACAAGCAGCACCTGAGCGATGAGGTGGCCAGCCACCACCAGCGCGAGGAGAACTGGCTGCACATCCAGGAGGATTGGGAGCGCCTGGAGAAGGAGATGGAGGCGGAGGTCAACTCGTGAGTGGCGCTGCTGCTGCTGCAGGCCATGTTAAAGGTTGCAAATGCAGTCAAAGTGCTTGGTCTGCACCTTGTTTGTCCTTGGGATGAGTGGAGTTGGTACAAAGGGGCGGCTGCGTTTTGCTGTGAGGGCTCTGCTGTGAGTGCGATGCAGGGAGTGCTGCTTTGCAGGACACCTGCTGTATGTTCACCGGCATGAACTCACAGAGTCTTCTGCTGCACTCTTGCTTCTGCAGGTTGCGCCAGCAGCTGCAGGCTGCTAAGCTGCAGACTCCAGCTGGCGTGAAGGAGCACCACACCATGCCGCAGCATGTCAACCCGGAGGCTGCCCGCCCCCACGACCCCATCTACGACAACCTGCCACCGGCACACATCCCAGCACACCAGCAGCAGCAGCAGCAACAGCAGCGCCAGCAGCAGCCGGTGGCTACGCCTGTGCCTGTGCCTGTTCAGCAGCAGCAGCAGGTGCCTGTGCCTGTTCAGCAGCAGCAGCAGCAGCAGGTGCCCCAGCCTGCGGCAGCTCCCGCACAGCAGCAGCAGCAGCAGGCCGGCCAGCCCCAGCAGCAGCAGCAGCAGCAGCAGCAGCAGCAGCACAACCAGCAGCAGCCCGGCCATGCTCAGCAGCAGCAGCAGCCGCCCATGCCTGCTCCTCCTGCGCCTGCCGCCAACCTGCACCACAACCCCCACTACGACTTCCACCTTGAGACACATGACCACGAGACTCATGACTGGCAGCCCGACTTCTTTGACCACAACAACCACTATGCTGACTACCCAGGCTGGGTGGACGAGCCACAGCACGAGCAGCAGCACCATGACGCCCACCAGCAGCAGCAGCAGCACCACGATGCCCACCACCAGCAGCAGCAGCAGCAGCATGCCGGTCACCACGAGCAGCAGCACGGCGGCAATGTGCACCATGAGTGGCACCACCAGGATGACAGCCACCACTTCCACCAGCAGGACCCCCACCAGCACCAGGACCCACACCAGCAGCAGCAGCACGGCCAGGCCCACCAGCAGCAGCAGCAGCAGCAGCAGCACCATGATGGCCATTGGGATCACACTGCCGGCCATGGCCAGGAGGTGTATCAGGCACATCATGATGACTGGCACGCTGCTCCTGCAGGCCATGTGCATGATGATTTGAGCATGAAGCTGGGCCTGGGTGGGGGTCATGCAGCACACCACCAGGACCCGCACCAGCAGCAGTGGCACCACTGAGCAGCAGTGGCACTGACTGGGTGGATCGGATAGCAGTGTGCAGTAATTGCTGCGGTGCTGGATGGCTGGGAGGTGTGGCGGCTAGGTTGTAACGCAGGCGGTGTTGTGCTGCGTGTAGAGCCACCAGTGGCTGCTGTTGTGAGCAGGCAGGCATGCACAGGTTGTGAAGCTGCAGGTAGAACATAGCTTGCCAGTGCGGCTGCTAGCGGAGGTCTCACTGACTAGATGTGCAGCAGCTTTGTGCGCCGCTGGTGCCTGTTTTGGGAGCACAGCGTGCATGTGTGTAGGCGCGTAGGTGTGTGCGAGGCTCTTTGCTGCTGCCTGGGAACAGCTCAAGCAACAGACGTGCTTGGGCGAGTTTCGTATCATCTCGCATTCAGCATGTTGTGCGGTGGTGGCTCTGTGTGCACAGTTGCGGTTGGTGCTCGTGCGCATGTGCTGCCATGTTGGAGATGTACAGCAGCAGCAAGGGCGGCTTGCAGGAATGAATTGCATGGCTGCTGTGGCAGCCTGTTGTTAGGTGGCAGAGGAGAGCTACCAGTCGAGCTAGCCCTTGCACATATGAGGCCTGCTGGGGCCTGAAAAGACGGGTGTTCCATGGTCATTTGTACAGGCTTGTGTTGGTTGCATCGTGATTGGCAGGTGCTGCGGCAGGTTGACAGTTGGACAGACAAGCACTTCTGGTGTGTACATATGCCTTGTGCAGACACTGCGCAGAGGTTTGTGTGGGCTGGTTAAGCTATCAGAGAACTTTGGTTGTTTGCTGCAGCGGCAAACAAACGATGGGGTGTGTTTGGGGTTTTGGGTATGGGGGCTGCTGGAGCCTCAACTGAGTGCACATTCTTTTTGCGGCCCTGATCTGCCTTGTGTCGTGATCACGGAATACCTGGCTGCAACATGCTGGGTGGAACGGTCACTACAGTATGCAGAGGCATGCAGCTGCGCCTGCCATGCGGCGCTGCCGCGGCGAGGAGCGGGGTCTATTGATTGTAGCTGTTGCAGAGATCAAGTGCGATTTTGGCACCTGTAACTGCACATTGGTCCTAAACATGAGCAGAATCGAGTGGCAGATGGAATTTCAGCGCCGCGATAAACAACATGCTGTTGTCAGGCCTGCCATCACACAACAAAGTACACTGTGGTAGCGAATCAACACCTGGCAAGCACACCAGGCTTGTGCAGCAGCGCCTGTGCCTAATGGCGAGCTGAGCATGTCGCTGCAAAGCCCAGCAGCACAAGGCGTTTCCCATCTCTGTTAGTGTCCTGAGGCTTGTGTACAGGTGTTGAAGAGCTGGTGCCCACGAGACGGTGCCTTCTTCAGTCACACTCATGGCAGCAGTACCGTACTGTCTAGGTCTGCAATAGTCGCATTTTGCTTGAGCTCCTGTAGGTTTGTTCAAACCTGAGCACGAAATATTGTCACGACGTCCGTGTGAAGGCCGCTCGCAAGCTTGCACCCTCGACTGCTGCACCCCAGCTGACAAACTGTCACCGTCAACTCTGATCAGGCCTTGCAGTGCAGTAAAGGTTTTCATTGGCCTACAAATGTTCTCAAGTGCATCATTTCGAAACATTCAACACCTTCTGCAATCAAAGAGCTCTGCTGCCTGCTGTCTTTGTACTTGCTGCTTTTTTTTGCAAAGCAAACACCGCACTATTGGTGTTATCGTTGATCCTTAGCCCTAGTGCAGCGCGTATCACCAGGCGGCCGCAATCTACAAAATGGCAGAGGAGAACAGGCCAGAGCAGTCAGGAGAGGAGCAGCAGCCCGATTTCTCCAAGCGTCATCCTCTTGAGCACAAGTGCGTATTTGTTGTGGCAGCTGACAGGGCGGGATGGTTCTCGCCTGGTGCTGTCAGCTCGCAGCAGGACAGGCTGCACACCGCACGTCAGGCAGCCGTACTCACTGGCATGCCGTATTGGGGTCGGGTGTATAGATTAGGCAGTGATCAGGGCCGCGGCATGCGTGCTTGGCAACGCCAGCTGCCCCATGCACCTGCTGGTGCTTGCGGCGCTATGCAGTAGCAGCAGCTGGCTGCCGCAGCGTAGATCATGTGAAACATGGAATTGGTTTGTGACATGAATGAGTTTATAGCTGCAAGCTCAGTGACAAGCTGTTGTGATGTTTGAGGCACTGCTGCGTGCGAACATGTTGGATTGCAATCCTGCAGTCGTGCAGCATGGGCGCTGCACAGGTTGCCGGCCTGCACAGCATACCCATTGGAGGTCCTTCGCTTGACTGCATCCGTGGAACATGTGTTGACGTTCACAGATGTACTGCTCAGCATGTGTGGTGTTGGTGGTATGCAATGGTTGCATCTGCATCCAGTCAACAAACATTGATGCCATCAATGCCAGTGCCCCGCTGTGCGCTGCTGGCGCGAGTGCTGCTTCAACTACCGCCACACGACCATCACTGCCACCCGCCGCACGTGCAGGTGGACGCTGTGGTTTGACAACCCCGCAACAAAGCAGAGCCTAACACGCTATGGCCAGGGCCTGAGGCCAGTCTACTCTTTTGACAGCGTGGAGGACTTCTGGTGGTGCGCAGCTGGCTTGTCTGCTTGATCTTGAATCACAGCAGTGTTGGTGCGCAGCTGGCTGGCATTCTATGTCTGCTGCTGGTACGCGGCCTGATCCCTCGTCAGTAACGTCAATCAGTGCAGTGGGATTGCCGGCAGCATCCTAGCATCCACTTGGCAGCTGCTGCAGGTGCAGGTTCTGCTTGGACACTTGCTTGCAGGAATTGGCACACGCGCCTGTTCTCTTGTGCCTCTCTTCATGCATTGCCTCACGCACCTCCTGAGCTGCGTCCTGCTCTCAGCCCTTGACCTTTGTTGCTTGCTACTGTGTTGTTGCTGTTTGCCACAGCCTGCACAACAACATCAAGGCGCCCATCCGGCTGCAGCCCAGCGCCACTCACCACCGCTCACCCTACTGTACTGCCTGCTGCTCCCCTGCACTTGCCCATGCCACAGCCTGTACAACAACATCAAGGCGCCCAGCCAGCTGCAGCCCAGCGCCACTCACCGCCTCTTACCTTACTGTGTTGCCTGCTGCTGCCCTGCACTTGCCCATGCAACAGCCTGTACAACAACATCAAGGCGCCCAGCCAGCTGCAGCCCAGCGCCACCTACTACCTGTTCAAGGACGGCATTGAGCCTAAGTGGGAGGACCCCAAGAACGCGCACGGAGGCAGCTGGACCTGCAACGCGCCGCGCACGCCCAACGGCCGCGCCACGCTGGACGCATGGTGGCTGCACGCGGTGAGAATGAGGAGGGGATAAGGACGGCGGTGTTTGTGGGTGGATTACAGTAGGAAGGAGGGCTTGCAGGATGGGGTGTAGCATGAGCAGGTGTGGCTTGCAGGAGCGGGGACGGCGTCAGCAGCAGTTGTGGCTTGCAGGAGGAGGCCTTGCAGGAGTGGCCAAGGTGGTGTGAGGGCAGGTGTGGCTTGCAGGAGGAGGCCTTGCAGGAGTGGCCAAGGTGGTGTGAGGGCAGGTGTGGCTTGCAGGAGGAGGGGGCAGGTGGCATATGGGCAGACGTGTTTGCAGGAAGTCGGCAGGTAGCATGATCAGATGCGCTTGCTGGACAGGGCCTTGCAGGATTAGTCTGACGAGGGTGATGAGCTGTGCAGGCATAGCCGTGTGTTGACCGTGCTCCTACTATGCTGCTGCTGTTCTCCTGCTGCCTGCCGTGGTGCTCCGCAGGTGCTGGCCTGCATCGGCGAGCAGTTTGACGAGGGAGATGAGGTGTGCGGCGTGACGGTCAACATCCGCGCAGGCAAGGACCGCATCGAGCTGTGGACCAAGACCGCAGCCAACGAGGCGCTGCAGATGAGCATAGGCAAGCAGCTGAAGCAGCTGCTGGACATCCCGGACTCCAACAAGATTGGCTTCGTGGTCTTCGTGAGTGCCCGCTGCTTCCTATCTTAGGAATGACGTTTCACATGCGCAGTAGCTTTACACAATTCGCGTTGCAGCGCCGCAGGTTTCGTTGGTCAAGTATGCTGCTTGGGGTTGTTTTGGGTGGGCAGCAGCCTAGCAGTCGTCCTGCGAATATGTCGCGGAGCGCGCAGCTGCAGACGGCATGTGCAGCACTCAGTGTTTGCCTTTGATTGACGGCTGTCGACGGCTATACTGCAATCACGACTTGCACACAATGTCATACGGCACATCCCACAAACACTGCGCTGAAGCCCTAATGTTCTGCCGCCTGCCCTGCTTGCTGCCGCAGAGCGAGAAGCTGACCAGCGGCAAGGGCAAGGACAAGTACTCCATCTAAGCAGCAGCGGGCAGCAGCAGCAACAGGCAGCAGCGGCTGCAAGTTGTGCTGCGAGATGCAGAGGTGCCGCTTCTGGGCAGCCGGGTATGGCAGTTTCTATTGCATGGTGCGATGGCAGCAGTGGCGGGCACAGTGTGAAAAGCACTCTGCTTGACACATGGCCTGAGTTCTCGCTCGGGTAGGGTAGTGTGTGCGGTCAGAAGTGTGCTGGGTACAGTGTGTGCGGTGCATGGAAGCGGATGATTGAGGGCTGGTTGTGCTGGCACACGCGAGGCTAGCTTGCAGGTGCAGTGTCATGTTGCCTGCTGGCGTAGCTTACTCTGCAGCATCGTGACAGGGCTGATGTTATGCGTATGCATAACAGTAAAGGGCCAGCACATGTGGAGCACATGTGTGTTTGCCTGCTGCAGCAGCGCTGCGTACATAGTGCAGTTGTGCATGCTCTGTGTTCAGCTTGAAGCAGGCTGTGCAGTGTAGCTCAAAAGGCATCCTGCATCCGCCGCGAATGGAGCGATATGCACATTACTGCACAACATGCTTTTGCCCGGGACATCATGCGCTGGGTGCAGTGCATGAAGTGACAGCAGCCCATGTGGCGGCAGTTGCGTGCTCATTTGCATATGCAGCTTGATGTGTGACTAATTGCACAGTGGGCATGAGGGACGAATATGCTCGTGTTGGTGCGCAGCAGGGATCATCCACAGCCCACAGTGGCATGTGACAGTGGCATAATCTTGTCATGATGTTGCTGGGAGCAGGCACATTGTTGTTCAACGGCTGTAGACTTCCAGGTTCTACTGTTCAAGCCCCTTGCGTCATCAGAGCAAGCTGCAGGTATTCCTGCAAGCAACACGCAACAGCATTGTGCTTGCGCTTGTCATGAATGCAATCGGCAACTTTCTTTGATACAGCAGCAGCGACGTTGAGTGTGGCGCCCCTGCCTGCAGGAGGCATTTGAGGCTGCAGCGCAGATAGCACAGCATTCCACAGGAGCAATGCTGGAACTTGCAGTATGCTTGAAAACTGAAACCCCCTAGCAACTGTGCAGCGTTGCTGGCAGCTTTGAACAGCTGCCAGCAGTGCTTGCCCGACACTCGGTCAGCACACCGTGCAAGCTGTGCTGCTCTATTGATACTGATTTGGCCAACCACCGGGGCTGCTCCAGCAGGGCTGTGTCATACATAGTCTATCAAACTTCATACAAACCGTTTCAAGTACCTCGCTCAGCGCGCTGGTGTCCACAGGCACGTTCACAAGCAGCAGCTCAAACCTTGGGTGTGCTGCTTTTGACCTGCGGATGACCTGGCTGCAGGTATGCTTAACCCAAAGTGAATCCGAGTTCAAGATGTTAGTGCGTTACTGGTTTACAAGATGCCACCCTGCAGCGCCTGTCAGATGTGTTCCGAATGCTTACGGTTCATGTCTTTGCAATGTCACGCAAGTGAGCCGTGGCTAGTGAACGTGTTGATTGCATCTGCTCGGAACCTTTCAAGCAACCAGCCTTCGTCCCTTGCGAGCAGCCAGAGCAGTACCAGCTGAGAGAGCAAAGTGTGCATTCAGTTCCTGGCTAGCTGTTGCTCGATCTGCAGGTTCTCGCCCTCTGCAGAACTGTAGGTCCGATGGCTAGGCCGTGCAGATACTCGACCAACAAGCTTCTGGGCAGCGGCGCAGCACTAGCAAGCCTTGGTGAGCAGCGCGCTGCTCAGCAGCAGTACATGTACTGTATGGCATCAGCACAGCAACAATCGCTGTTTGTGCTTCAGTTATGCCGCATTGCTAAAGCTGCACGCCACTGCTTGCAGGATTAGTGCATACTCTGGGCTCCTTGCAGTTCAAAAACTCCTTTGGAGCTGCAGGTAAGGGCATACGATGGGGAGCTGCTGCATGAGAGGTGCCACTCAATTCAATCAGAGTTCAAGAGCAGGGCTGCCAGAACTGGACATGCGCTAGCTGTTCTCAACTGCATTGCATGCGCAAGTGCTTGGTTGCTGCACGCTTTAGAGTTTGCGACCCTTGCAATCTGTGGCTCTTGATGTGCACACAGTTGACATGCCAGGCTGCTGCTGCTGCTGCTGCTGCTGCTGCTGCTGGTGTGTCCTGCGTTTTACTGCATTGTCACTTGTGCAGTTGGAGCGGTAGGGCTTGCTATTGGAGCTGCCCTGCTGTTGGCAGCGGTGCTGGTGCTGTTGCAAGGTGAGCTGACACGGCCCTGCCGGCAATGGTTTGCCCAGCACGCAAGTGTCAGCCACACTGCATTCGCAAGTCATTCAAGCTGCACCGCCAGGCATGCAGCTTCAAAGCACAAGATAGCAAGCATGCAGTAGGTTTACGGGCTTTTACCAAAGCCATGGGGCACACGATTACTTACAGCCCCTGCTGCTGCTGCTGCAGGCAGGAAGTCTCAGGCATATGCCCCCGGCGGGCCACAAGCAGCAGTGCTACTGCCGCGCTGGGCAGCACACAGCCTGACTGGCCTGGGCGTGTGGCTGCTGCTGCTGGTGCTGGTGCGCGCTGCAAGCCCGGATGTGTGGCTCAGTGGCTTCCCTGATGCTTGCCCCTATGCAAAGCAGCTTGGATGCAGCAGGGTGGCTGCAGACAACCCGCACAGGTGAGGGTCGTCCAGCCAGCCAGATGGCTCAGATATCAAATATCATTTCTGGTTGGGATCTTCCGCTGCAGAGGTGTGGGGGGCTCGTGCTGTGTTGCTTGTGGCGGCAATGCAATGTGTGGCTGTGGCGTGGCAGCAGGTGTGCGGCCGGGCTGGCCTGCCAGGGCATTGCAGGAGGCCTCGAAATGCCACTGGACGGCGTGCTGCTTGCCTGCTAGCCCACTAGCCTGGAAACCTGTTGGTGTTGGAGGTGGGGGAGTCTGCAGGGAACCAGTCTATGCCTTGGTAGAGAGGGCTTTTGCTCTTACAGCAGCAGTCCTTGCGCGTGCTCAAGCTGATGCTCGTGTACACCTGTGTACAGGTGCACTACTCGACTTCGCTTGCCACCTGCTCTCTGTTTTCTTTCACAACAGGAATGCAGGCTGGGATCCTGTTCCACTGCCAACCACACTGCCAGCAGCAACCAGCGCTGTGCTGCAGTGGATCAAGCAGCAGCCGCGCACAACAATACTGGCAGTACACGGGCCACCTTCCCCCGCTGGCGCTGCTGCAGCTGTCCCACAAGAGACGGTCATACACGCACGCTTTGTCAGCCTGCTGTGGGGTTTTGCGGACGATGTTTTTGTGAGGCTGCGCTGCAACGCAGACAGTGGTGCGGTGCTGCTGGAGGCGCAGGGGCAGCTGCGGATAGGTGTTGGGGACATGGATGTGAACGTGCAGCGCAACGCAGCACTCATGGCGGCGATGAAGGCGGCAGCGCAAGCCGGGCAGCTGCCAGCAGGCAAATGTAGTGCTGCAGCTGCGGCTGGTGGGGCTTAACACAACCATTTTGTTCACACATTTACATGCAGATGCAAGCTCTCTGTCAACAACCTCAGACTCAGCGCGGCTGCCAAGCTAATGGGTGATTCGTTTTGCTGTGCCTGGTGTTATGGTATGCTTGCAAACATGATGAAACGATGCTACATCCATCATGTTGGAACTTCTCAGACCCTGTCTTTGGGTCCCAAAGGATCAAGTACTTGCGCTGTGCAAGCACAGTAAGATGAGGTTGAGGGGCAGGGACGGTGTGCAGGCAGCCCCGCTGTGGCACGAGAAACGCAGCCCTGGCGCCATGGGGGCAGAGGCAACTTCAAGTTGCTGTGACAGTGGCAGCAGACTTCTGCTCGCACAGTTAGACGCACGCCATCTGTCAAGCATCAACAATGTGAATCCTAGGCTGATACAAAACCCCTTTCCATTCTCGTTTTTGCACGTTTTGAACTGCAGCAACAAAAAACAAAAAGCGGCAACCCAAGAAAACCCTAACTCCTCTGTTCAAAAAAGGACACGCCATGCACGTTGACAAAAGTGAATGTCGCTCATAGTTCATCGCAGCATTAATCGCTTACCTTTTTCTGAAATGAGCTACAGTTGTCAACTTGCTGTCGACTGAAGTTCTAGTTGCGGCTGACCGCAGTGGACCAGGTCGCAACGAAAGCATTGCTAGGCAGTCGGCACCTTCTGCACGCTGCGCGGCTTTGATCTGCATAAGTCTACCTCCGAGGTTGCTTCTGTGCATCTCGGCAAAGCGCACAGTCCGCTTCCATCACCTCCAACAGCAATAGCAGCAGTGGCGCCATGGAGTGCAGCCACGTCCCCAACAGCATCTTGGAGCTACCCTGCGTCCTCTGTCATCCCTGCCTGCCCGCTTCCCTGGGAATGACAGCCAAGCTCCTCACCACCAGCAAAGCAGTAGCAGCTGCAGCAAGCACCGCCCGCAGCAACCAGCTGCAGGAGCTGCAGCTGAGCATGCCAGACAGCAGCACGGCCCAGCAGGCAGCAGCCTGGATGACCAAGCATGCAGACCTCCTGCAGGGCGTGAACACCCTGAAGCTGCAGCTACCTCGGGAAGACATTGATGAGCACAGCGCACGCCCAGGCAACGCAGGGCAAAGCACCATCTGTGCAGCAGCCATCCTGCAAAGCATGCCCAGGACCCTCGCAAGCGTCGACCTGCAGCTGCTACGTGATTATGATGTTGCAGCAACTCCGCTGCACGACTGTGAGTGTGCCATGCTGGGCTCGCAGCTAGCAGCACTCCCCAGCCTGCAGGACATCAGCATTGTAGGCCTTGGTGCAGCAGCATGCCTTTCCCCTGGCCTCGACCTGGCAGCCACCTTCAGCCAGCTCACTTCCATCTACCTGGGCAGCATAACAAGTCATGCAGGAGTTAAGAAGCTGCTGCCAGCGCTTCCTGCAAGCCTGGTGCAGCTGGGCCTGGCGGTGGACACGCCTGACCGCCTAACACCTGGGGCCGTCATCAGCGACAGCGACAGGCAATGGCTGGTGCAGCTGCAGCGAGGTGTGCAGATGGCCCACCTGACGGCGCTGACAGCGCTGGATGTGGCCGGCACGCGCTTTGTGACTGGGGAGGACTCGCAGCTGCCACCTAACCTCGTCAGCCTGAAGGTGCCCATGGTGATGCATGAGCGGCCCCTGCTGCAGCTCACCCGCCTGCAGCACCTGGACGTACACAACCTGGACATGCTCGGCGCAGGCGGGCTTGCAGGAATTGCACGCTGCCTGACGCAGCTCACATCACTGAAGGCAGTCTGGATGCGGCTGGAAGATGCAGATGCGCCAGCGATCATCCCTGCTCTGGCTGCGCTGCCGCTGAAGTCGCTGAATGTGATGTCGTACGGGCCACCACAGCCAGCAGCAGCAGATGACATCAACTTCCCGGCGGCCCTTGGAGCGCTGCTTGGGCAGCTGACAGGCCTCGCTAGCTTGGAGCTTGCGACTGGGTCCTACAGAGTGGCTGATGTGGCAGCCAGCTTGGCACACCTGACAGGCTTGAAGGTGCTGGCGCTGTCCACTGCTGCAGATCAAGGCGGAAGGTCAGGGCTGTGGGGCAGCGTGGCAAGCTACGAGGCCCTGGCGGACGCGATTGTGGCGTCGAAGCAGCTGCGCGTGTTGAGGGCAGCAGCTTACTGGCTTGGGCCTGCAGCTGCAGAGGCGGGCCGGCCTCACCCCATCATGCGGCTGCAGGCAGCAACACAGCTCAGCTGCCTTGATCTGTGCGATCTGGAGGATCTAGGGCCAGCTGATGATGCGGTCCAGCAGCCAGACTGGGAAACGCTGCTGCACAGCCTGCCAGGGGTTGAGCTGGGGGAAGAGCTGACCTTGTTACGGGTGAAGTTGTTGGAAGCACAGCTTGAGCAGTTGACGATATCCTTTTCCTCTACGGCGGAGACGCGTGCGCGGTGCGAACGTGATCTGCAGGAAGTCAAGGGGAACGTACAGGCTTTGTTTGAGATGTTTCAAGCTTTGTTGGGGTGAGGGGCTGCCGCTGATGAGTCTTCAGCAGTGCAGAAGCAACATTCACTCAGCAGTGACTGTGCTTGACTTGCGTCCAGGATCCTCGTTTATTTGTGCCTGCTGTTTGTTGCGTGTTAGTCAACATGGGCAACGTAAACAGCAAGGCAACTTGCCAAGCTGTGCAGTGACTGCTGTGGTTGAATTTGATGGTTTGGGTTATGCGTGATGAAGTGCATTGCAGCCCGTCTGCTGCAGTATGCTTTGCTAGCTAGGATCCCAAAACCCTGCAATGCTATGCCAGAAATTGCATTAATGCTTGCAAGCATGCATGAGAATGCACTGCAAAGCTGCCAGGTAAACACTGTGTGTTCTCCTGCTTGCACCATAAGCTGAAGTTGAATGGGGTTAGTGGCGTAGTGCTGTGGGTGTGATGGTAACATGATGCGGCAGTTGGTGCACGAGCCTGGGGTGTCATGGCGTTTGTACGCTTTCTGATCTGAACTGGCACACCCAGGAGTGCCAAGATCAGGCTGATCTTCGACAGTTGCGCCCACACTGGTGCACAACGGCGTTGTGCTTGGCCACGGTAGGCCTGCCTGCAGCCTTGATGGACTGCAAGCTTGCAAACGAAGTAGACTCAAGTCTAAAACAAAGCCCCCTCAAAGGCTGTCGCAATCCGAGGAGGCCATCCCGTAATACAAACGTGATAGGGCAAGGTTACATCAGAACACCAAAAAGATCACAGATTGCATGCGAAAAGGATCTGGCGGGCTGAACATATAAGGAGTTGAAGCTGCACCAGGAGCGACAGCTGCTGTGCTGTCCAGCGCGCCCTCCGTGGGCTGCTTTGAAGCAGCCACAGCTGCTACACATACACACCGCAGTGGACAGCGCTGTGGACTGGCCAACACCGTCCAGGTGTGACGGGTCACGGCAGTACATGCAGCACTGCTGTTTGAGACGAATGTACACCATACAAAAGCATGCACCACAGTCATATGCAGGCAGCAACATACAGCCGCCACAAAGGTAGTGTGCCCAGCAAGTGCGTGGTGTACGCTGCAGCAGCAACGCAGCCGATCGATGGCCAGATGCAAAATGGAACAAGCTGCTGCAGAGCATCCGCATGCGCGGCGCATTGGCGCCACTGGCTGCTGCTGTTCGCATAATGCTTTCAAAGTCGCTGCCTATGCTGGATTACTACAGGCGAAGGAGGGACACCAGCATCTGGCATCCGAAGGAGTCTTTGAACTTCCAGTAGCATGCACCCTGCCAGAGGTCATGGGTCTTGATCAAGACCAAAGCCACAGACTGAAGCCCAGCATGCTCTTGCGGCATCATAACGTAACTACAACTCAGCCCAGCATGCTCTTGCTGCATCATAACGTAACTACAACTCAGCTGTGATGTAGAGCAGCACATCTGCTTTCCCCGTTGCCGCTGTAGCGTCAATCAACCAAAAACAGCATGCACTGCAGCAGCGAGTACAAACTGCTCAAACATAACCCTGCTGCACCACCAGCAGCCTGGGGCCATGCCATGCTCAGAGAGCAAGCAGCAGCAAGCAACAGCAGCCAGCTGCTACAACAGCTCCAGGATTGAGATTACTGGTGCAGCGTGCACATGCACCGCTCCCGTCACTCGCGCATACTGTCAATACCCTAGCCAAAACGAACTTCAGAGTCCCCGCTGCCGCGCCTGCTGCCGCTATGCGTGCATCTCATCCAGCTCCTTCAGCTCTGCTTTCAGCTGCTCCATCTTCAGGCCCATCGCCCGCTGCAGCTTGGCCTGCTCATCCTCAGGCAGCCGCGCCAGCAGCGCCTGCCAGCGGCCCAGCACCTCCCCCACTGCGCCGCGGGCCTCCTCCGCTGACTCGTTAAAATAGACCGTCTCAGCATCCTCCCTGCAGGTGACACAAGCAACAAGGGAGGTATGGACGGCAGGAGTGAGTTATGTCGCTTGACTGGTGATACGGTTGCCGGGAGAAGCAAGCGTGTGAGAAATTGGCTTTGCATGTGAAATGCCGTACATATGTACAAGCTGTATGTTCTGACACTTTGATTGAGGGTGTTTGTGCCAGCGCAACCTGCAACTACAGTACATCTCGAGTCACTGAGACCGGCTGCCGCAGATATGCCCTGATGCTGCTGCTGTTGTTGCTGCTGCTGCTGCCGCCGCCGCTGCTACTACTGTGCATCCTGCAGTGATTGATGCTGCACCACCACTCCTGCAGCTCACCTTGCAAACTCTATCTCTTCTCGTGCCTCTGCAAACTTTTCATTGATGGTGTCGACCTGCAGCATGCACAGTCCAGCAGCAGAGATCAGCTGGAGACCACATCTGCATGGCACTGCAAGCAGTGCACAGCAGGGGTGTGCTGAATTAAACTGCTGGTGCCAACAGCAGCACTGGTACTGCTGGTGCTGCAGTAGCCAGGAGTCCTGGTGCAACTCCTGGTGCCTGAGTTGCTTCTCATTGCCGTGACAGCTGGTGGCTGGCATGCTGACAGCATTGCTGACAGATGCATAACACCATATACTGCTATCAGATAAGAACATCATGTCAAATGCAGGCACAGCGCCCAGGTAGTGACCACATGCAAACCACCAACACTGCGTGTACAGTGTGTGTGAGGGAACGCCAGCTGCTGCAGAGATACACGAGAGCTTAACGCCAACAAGGGCTGCCTAGACTGACCAGAAACACATCTGACATCCTTCACAGCAGCTTGCGTGGTTGTGGGGCCACTGCGCACGTGTGTGTTCCCATCTCACCTCACTTTCCCAGCTAGCATCACTGCTTGTGGAGAAGGAATGCTGTACTGCACTCCGACCTTGTGAAACGCTTAATCTGCTACTTAATATACTACAGAAGCCAAGATTCGACAACACGCGTCTGCAGGGAGCTAAAATCATTTTGGATCGTGGCACACAGCAGCGATCAGCTGACACACGGCAGGGAAAAACAGCTGATTTTGGTGTAAACGGTACAGCTGGTTATGCTGTGCACACGAGGATGGCTGGGCAATGAACTGTTATGTCGCAACCCTAATGACGGCTTTTTGCGGTGTTTGAAGGCTATGGCGCGCGGAAGCATCGTCAAATCTGCAAGCGTGCTTCACGTCCTTTTGTTGCTGTAAAACGCACCGCAGCATCAAACTTTGCAGTCACCAGAGTCACTAGCGAGGCACTGCCTACTGCTGCTGTGTAGCTGCTGCTGCTGCTGGTGCTAGCGTGCAGACACTGTCCAGCATGCCGCTAGGGAAAAGATCAGACTTCGGTGACGCCCGATATGCGGGCGTGGAGGTCAACTACGCCCATGACATAGCTGGAACCATGCAGGTGCGGTTGATCAGTTGCCAGCTGCAGCGGCTTCTGCTTCAAACCTCGCAATCGCCACACGCAGGGCCCAAAGCACTACTAACTGTAAACTCATACCTGATAGAAACCTTGAGAATTGATCAAGAATTTACCAAACGAGTGACGCATCTTGCACAGTACAAGCAGTGTCGAGCTCCGTACAGCTCAGCTGCGCTATGTGCGCTTTCGCAGCAAGAGGCATTGCTCGAACAGCACTGCTGTACTTCCGACATGCTAACACTGCTGCTGCTGCTGCTGCTGCTGCTGCTTCTGCAGGAGTACCTGCTGTGTGGCTTTGACTTTGTGCTGGCGCCGCTGGTGCAGCCGGGCCACGAGCAGCCGGCGCTGCAGCTGCCGCAGGACGGCAGTGCAGTGACGCCGGTGATACGGGAGGAGCTGATGCTGACGTCAGCAACATGGGGCGGCCAGGTGGGTTGGATATGGGACGATGGGGCCCTGGAGGGGGGAGGGGGGAGCAGCAGTGAACTGCACATTGTGGATCAAGCACCTGCACTTTGTCGTTGGTTCGCAACGTAGCAGCTAGGTTGCTGTGAGGGCCCATTGGGTTGAGTGGATGAGCTACTTCTGGCTAGCAGCTGCCGCAAGATGGCAGTGCGGTGACGCCGGTGATCCGCGAGGAGCTGATGCTGACGTCAGCAACATGGGGCAGCCAGGTGCGCAGCCAAGAGCAGCAGCCAGCTGCAGTGTGTGGATCTAGCACCCCAAGTGGTCTGCGGTTTACTGGATCAGATCATTCCAGCTGTGTAGTGTCTAACTCAGCACGCAGGACGCAGCAGTTGAGATACCGTGATGATCAATCAGGCAACTGGTTATGCGGCTGACGAGATTGCCTAGCACTATCTAGCGGTGCAGCGCTTGCAGGTGCTTCGCCAAGTGACGTTCAGCTGTGGTTGTGCTGCAAACACTAATCATGCTTGCGCCGGCACCATACACGTCTCTTGCCATGCTGGCCTCATCAGTTACCGAACACCCATGGCAACCACGTGACTGTCAGCACTGCTGTTGCCATCAGCGCCGCTGCTGCTGCCATTTGCTGCTGCCAATTGTCTGTCCACCCCAGAATGTGGGCAAGGGTGGCCCTTGAATCAACAAAACAGTCAAACACTGCTGCCACCGCTGCTGCTGCCTCCGCTGCTGTACCGGGTGGCGATACCTCTGTACTCCTTGCAACACTACAGGTTGTGGGCAAGGTCAGTTCTTGGATCGACCCCGACTCACCAAAAACTGCTGCCGCTGCCAATGCCGCTGTACTTTGCTGACTATTGCCACCAGATTGTGGGCAAGGTCAGCTCCTGGATCGACCCAGACTCGCCCGAGCCTGAGCTGGCGCAGCGCAGCGCAGCAGCACTGCAGCAGGAGCTGTCCTGGGCTGCCTTCCTGGGGCTGCAGGCGGTGCTGCTGCCCACCCCGCAGCAGCAGCACAAAGGGGCCTTCAACCATGCACAGGTTGTGAACCAGGTGGGTGTGGTTGAGCTGCAGGGGGAGTGCTGCAGTGCTCTGGTGATATCGGTGGTCGCTGTGCGCAGCACAGGTAGGGAACGGGCGGAAGAGGGGTAGCAGTGTGCTTGCAGCAGCCGGCACGTACACAGCAGATGAGCTGATGTTCATATAGCAGCAGTTCACCTGTCCATGGCTGCTGTTTGAAGCAACTGTCACACATCTCTCCTTTATCCAGAACCATTGGCGTAGACAGTGCCAGGTTGCGTGCTGTCAATTTGGTGGCACTTGGTCGTTGGTCATTGCTGCTGCTGCTGCTGCTGCTGCTGTGCAGGCCCTGGGAGGCCTGAGCCACATGGCGCTGTGGCTGCAGCTGCCAATGACAGAGCCACCAGCAGCACAGCAGCAGCAGCAGCAGGACGCCCCCGCCGTTGCCAACAGCAGCAGCAGCAGCAGCAGCTTTGACTGGTTTGAGTACTGGTGCACGCTGTTCACGCTGTGTGAGCAGAGCTCCCTGTTGGGTGTGGCGCTGGTGGTGCCGCCTGACCTGCCCTGCAAGCGTGCAGTGGCGCGCTGGCTGGCGCAGCCACTGAAGGCGCTGCTGCTGCCAACCAGTGAGTGAGCCGTGTATCTGGCACTTTGCGAAATGGTTTCTTTACAGTGTTACTGCTGTGCACACATGTATATCTGCTGCTGGCTGACTCAGCCCCTCAGGGCGCTGCTGCTGCCAACCAGTGAGCGACATGTGTAGTTGGCTGCCGCATGCTGGGTGTGTGGACATGATGCGGTGCACTATTATGAAACGTTGCTGAGAGTATTGTTGCTGTGCACACTTGTAATTACTGCTGGCTTGCATGGTCCTTGAAGGCACTGCTGCTGCCAACCAGTGAGTGGGCCGTGCTACAGCCACCGCTACAGTCGCATACGTACTGGCTGTATGCGCACACACTTCAGCAGTTATGCTGGCTGTGCGCGCATGCATGCCGCTTGCTACAAAGCATGCTTCTAGTTGTACTTGCAATTTGCAGTGGAGCACTTGCTGCGTTCTGCGCTTTCTCACCAGTACACAGCTCTTGACTGCTGCTGTTGTCACCCCTGCTGCTGCTGCTGCTGCTGCTGCTGCTGCTGCGTTCAGGCGTGTTCACCACCAACAAGCGCGGCTACCCCATCCTCAGCAAGGCCCACCAGGAGCTGCTCTCAACAGCCTACAGGCACAACGTGCAGGTGGGCAAGACAAGCAAGTGTTGCATTATTGTACACGTAACTCAGCATGCTCAGCAAGGCCCACCAGGAGCTGCTCTCAACAGCCTACAGGCACAACGTGCAGGTGCGCGGCACCAGGCGCATCAAGCTCCTGTACATGCACTCTACTGTTTACCGATCTATTTCAGCTACATTGCCCTCAACGGCACACGTGTTTCGCACAGCAAACAATCTACGCTGACTTTGGCGTGGGTGCGGGCAGTGGCAGTTGTACAGCCTTGAACCTATGCATAGCATTCAAACACATCAGGAGGCTGCCCAGGCCATTGCTTTGGCCCTCCAACATGCGGATGGAGTAGCACATGAGCCACCGCAAGCATCCCTCGACTTCAAGTTTGAAGGTACTGTGCAACATCAATCTCTTATTGTTTTGATTATGCTGCTGCTCATCGCTGCAGGTGGTGCTCACTGGCGAGCCGCTGGCAAGTGCTCAGCCTTGAAGCAATGCTGACCAATGACTCTAAACAAATAATCAATCTATTCCTGCTGCTTGCCGCTGCAGGTGGTGCTCACAGGCGAGCCGCTGCACAAGGTGGCCCCAGCACCGCCGCAGCCGCCGCCACCCGCCACACCGGCACCAGAAAGCACCATCGCTGCTGCTGCTGCTGCTGGCGGCGACGTGCTGCCATTTGCGGTCAACGACCCTGGGGAGAGCCACGTGCTGCGGCCCTACTGGGAGTACCTCTGCTACCTGTTCAGGTGGAAACTCTCTCCTTTTGAGAGGGGGCTAAATTTTTTGTGGTCATCTCGTTGTGGCTCATCATGGACTGTGCAATTGCTCGCAGTTCATCATGTACCTTTGTAATGGTTATTGAGTGAGTGAGTGAGTGACTACCCAGGCAGCTCTGCAGCTCCTGGGTAAGTCAAGGCTAAGAGGGTGTGTGTGGCCAGGGGTGCCGCCCCTGGGCTCCACACCCTCTACCCGCATAATGGTTATTCCTGGCCAAGCCACGTCTTCCGGCAGCCTTCCTCAACGTCTGCCTGGGTGGTTCAAGCTCTGGCTCATTCTCTGCTGGGTTCAAAAACAGCCATCTGTTTAGCTGACTTGCTGCTGCGCTGTGTCTGCCCCCTGCTTGCGTGTGGCTGTGCCAGGCGGCTGGATGGTGGCGCTGCGCAGGAGCAGGTGGAGGCAGGCTACAGGGACTACCTGCAGGTGAGGAGAAAGGGGTCATGGGGTCCAGGCCAGAACACAGCTGCAGCAGTAGGCGTCGGTTCAGTTGAGTGCTGCGCAGGAGCAGGTGGAGGCAGGATACAGGGATTACCTGCAGGTGACGCAAAAGGGGCTGGGGGCCAGATGGAAGGCCAGCGCGCACCTGTAGCAGTAGGCTGTTGTTCAGATATGTCAGACATGGTGCTGCATATGAGCAGGTGGAGGCTGGCTACAGGATTAGCTGCAGGTGAGGAGAAGGGGGCTAGGGGAGCAAGCCCAATGCACAGCTGCAGCAGTAGGCTCTTGTTCGGATGTGGCGCTGCGCAGGAGCAGGTTGAGGCGGGATACAGGGACTACCTGCAGGTGGGGGGAAGGGGTGTTGAGGGGTGTGTTAGGGGCGGGGGCGGGCAGGCATGGGAGGCGTTGATAGTCAAATACAGCCACCTGGGCTACAGGGACGACCTACAGGTGAGCGGGACTGGGGGGCCTTGCTGCAGGGCTGGATCCAGTCCTAGTCCTCCAGAGTACATCACACAAACAATTACGTATGAAGCCCAAAGAGCTGCTGCACTGGGTTCTTTCTTACATTGCCTGATTTTTTGCTGATTGTCGCAGGCCCCGCTGCAGCCGCTGCAGGACAACCTTGAGTCTCAGACCTACGAGACGTTTGAGAAGGACGTGACCAAGTACGCCTGCTACCAGGCTGCAGTGCACGCGGCGCTGCTGGACAGGGTGCCGGATGACAAGGCAGAGGAGACAGTCACCACACTGATGGTGGTGGGCGCAGGTGTGTGTAATGTACACGTTGTCAGTGTGTTTGTGTCGTTTGTGGTGGGCGCAGGTGGGCGTGAGCCGGTATGATGGTTATGTGGGTTGGTGGGTGGGCCTGAACACTTTATACACAGCGCTGCTGGACAGGGTGTCGGATGACATAGCAGAGGAGACAGTCACCACACTCATGGTGGTGGGCGCAGGTGCGTTTGTCCGTTGGATGTGTGCGTGTGTATCTTTGGCTGTCACTGCACGCCCACATTTCAGTTGCTGCACCTGACTGGGATATCCTGAGGCACAATAGGCAGGGGTCTGGGGTGTGTGTGTTTGGTTTTGTAGATTGGCGGGTGTATGCATGCAGCGATGGACAGGGTGCCTGATGATAGAAGCCGAGGAGACAGTCACCACGCTGATGGTGGTGGGCGCAGGTGCGCAGACGAAACACACAGTAGAGTTGGGTGATGCAAGTGATGGTGGTGGGGCGCAGGTGGGCCTGCGCTAGTGTGTTGGTTGTGTCTGTTGGTGGGTAGGCCTGCGCGCATGCATGCTGCGCTGCTGAATAGGGTGCCTGACAACAAAGCCGAAGAGACAGTCACTACGCTGATGGTGGTGGGCGCAGGTGCGTACTCCTTGCATATGGTGCAGTTGAGCGCTGCAATTGCAGCGCTTACAAGTGATGGCAATGGCAGCAGGTAACACTGGGGTGGGGCGGCTGCATGCACAGCACTTGTGCTCTCAACTGAGGGCAGCTCCAACATCTATGAGCTTCAGCAGCTGGGTGGTGACGAATGGCAGCTAAAAAAGAGCCGGAAGCGCAGCCGCTGCAGCCTCGGGGGTGCGTGCGGTCCTCTTGAGGTGTTCGAGCTAGCATGGCACAGCACCTCCACAAGGGATACATAAGGCAAAAAAAGACTGGCTATGGTGGCCCGTGTATTCTGCGCACCAGTCTACCAGCTGCAAGCCTATGTGGTGCGCTGGCACACACAAGATGGCTGCTGACTTGCATGTGCTTGACTTGCATGTGCTTGGCTTGCTGCAGGCAGAGGCCCGCTGGTGCGCTCCTCCATCGCGGCAGCGCGTGCCACGCGCCGCAAGCTGCGCGTGTATGCTGTTGAGAAGAACCCTGCCGCCATCGTGCACATCCAGCGCATGGTGCGCTGCGAGGGCTGGCAGGAGATGGTCACCATCGTGCACACAGACATGCGCGAGTGGCAGCCGCCAGAGCTGGTGAGTGCATCCGCCTTTGTCTTCTTTATCATATAACTCATATAAGTACAAAAGGTTGCAAGGTTACAAGCTCTGGTGGGACTGCTCATTCGACATGCGCGAGTGGCAGCGCCGGAGCTGGTGAGCAAGCTGAGCGCCGCATATGACTGCAGACAGCCGTGTAGGTCTGAATGGCTGTCGCTCTTCATGTGTCGGTGCCTTCCGTACGCATGTGCTTTGCCCTGAGTTTTAGCAAGTCAGCAACTCTTGGGCTTGAACCTCTAGGGTGCCTACTTGCAGGGACCCTAACGGAAGTTCAAAGAAGCACATGGCTCACAATTTAATCTCTGCCGTCTGCTGTGCTGTCCTGCAGGCCGATATCCTGGTCAGTGAGCTGCTGGGCTCCTTCAGCGACAATGAGCTCTCACCAGAGTGAGCAGCGTGACTCATGCCAGCAGCAGAAAGCAGTAGCGGCAGCATTGTGCTTGGCTTGCAGGCCACCCCTGCCCAGTACCACTGCCAGGCCACATGCTGCTTTACACTGTGTAACATGCTGCTGCTGCCAGCTATCACCCAGTCGCTACCCATCCATGCAGGTCCCTAAACAGTGCATTCAATGCCAGCCATCACTCACTCTTGTGCCATACCTCACTCATTGTCACCCGCTGCAGGTGCCTGGATGGCGCGCAGC
The DNA here is from genome assembly GCA_004335835.1 of Scenedesmus sp. ARA3. NCBI lineage: Eukaryota > Viridiplantae > Chlorophyta > Chlorophyceae > Sphaeropleales > Scenedesmaceae > Scenedesmus > Scenedesmus sp. ARA3. Next base: position 130,060 of record RWJK01001090.1, on the reverse strand, counting down.
GTCTGCTCAAGCCTGGCGGCATCAGCATCCCCGCCAGCTACACCAGCTTCCTGGCGCCCGTGACCACGGCCAAGCTGTGGGACGCGGTGCGCAACTACAAGGACCTGGAGCACTGCGAGACGCCCTACGTGGTCAAGTTCCACCGGTGACGGTTGTGCTGTGTGTCATGTGACATAAAATAACATCCATGTTACGCCATGTGATGCCAGTTCTTGTATTTAGCTGATTACAAAAAGATCCTGGAGCACTGCAAGCTGCCATATGTGGTCAAGTATCACAGAAGTGACTAAGCAAGCAATACCAGCTGCCATACTGACCGCTTATCATCTGCGTGCACGTGCACAAACAGCCCACCTGTCAGCGGCAGCACAGGGCAGGTGTCTCGGTGCGCTTCTGCGACCTGTCTGCTGCACCGCAAGCCTCCTCGTGCTCTAACCAACCCCCGCCTGCCCCTGCAATCCCCGGCTGCAACCACTATCATACATGCGCAGGCACTACACGCTGTCGCCGCCGCAGCCGGTGTTCACCTTTGTGCACCCCAACCCGCAGCAGCCGCCAGACAACAACCGCGCCGCCACGCTGCGCTTCCCGCGCCCTGCCGAGGAGGGTGTGGGAGTGCTGCACGGCTTCGCGGGCTACTTCGAGTCAGTGCTGTACAAGGGTGAGGTCACGGATACATATATCTGTTTTGAATTTGAATTGAGTTAACGTTAGTGACTGTCCCGTAGCGATTCAGGTGCGGGCGACTGTAACACGTCTTGCCAGGAAGCCTGCCGCTGGGCAAGGGGAGCAGTGCTGCATGTCGAAGCCCTGACTGGCCTTGCTTTTGCTTGCCACCTCTTTGCCGTTGTTGCAATAGCTCTGCTGCTGTTCTGCTGCTGCTGGCACCCGGCAGGCGGCCGCCCTCCACATGTGCTGCTGCCTTCGCCTCTCATCTGTGCACCTCCTTGCGCTGCACTCACACCACACCCGCGCTGCTGCTGCTGCTGCTGCTGCAGATGTCACGCTCAACACGCACCCTCCCACGCACACGCCCAACATGTTCAGCTGGTTCCCCATCTTCTTCCCCCTGCGAGAGCCGCTCACACTGCCGGCCGGTGCTGATGTTATAACGCACATGTGGCGCAAGTGCGGCAAGCATAAGGTGTGGTACGAGTGGGCTGTCAGCGAGCCGGTAGCGTGCCCCATCCACAACCCGGGAGGCAGGAGCTACTATGTGGGGCTGTGAGAGGCAGCAGCTGTCGAATGCGGTAAGATCATGTCCTTCCAAGCTGGTGCGGCATGGTCAGCTGGTGAGACGGTGGCCTGCCCCATTCATGGCCCGGGAGGCAGGAGCTACAACGTGGGGCTGTGAGGGTGGCAGCAGCTGCTGGGTTCTTGCACAAGGTGTCGTGCATTTTTGGAGCAGTGGGTGCAGCAGGGTCGGCTGTTTGGGTGTGGAAGCACCATGTTGGCACAGCAGCTGCTGTGATCCAGGCCTGGATGGTACAGCTGGAGCTTGTTAGCTGCTAGGCTGGCTGTTGCCATTGGCGACAGCATTTGCAATGCAGCAGGCTGTGTGGATGTAACAGAAGCTTGATGTCACGCACAGCCAACTGCATGCAGAACTAGTGCATGTAGTACATGCAGGTGCGCAGCGGCTGCAAAGCAGACGCGTTTTGCAATACAAACAAACATGCACATCATGTGCCTTGCGGTCCCGCGGAGCAGAGTACTTCGGTAGTGTACAATACTTTACATGGATGTGGAGGCGTGGCATGCCACAGCAACGGGAAAAATCATCAGCGGCCAACGCACCTCACCAGAGGCAGCTCGTAAGAGGTGTCATCAGCACACAAAACAACAAGCCACTCAGCGCCTTGACGAGGCTGCCAGTGGCAAAACATGCAAGTTTGTAAAACATGCACGCATATGCGGTGCTGCTGAGGGTGTTCAGCAGGCCAGCATACAATCAATGCGATCTGTGCTGCGGTGCAAAATAAGGCGCAGGAGCACAAGCCACAATCAGAGCGGCTCAGCAGCTGCACCCCACCAAACACCAGCTGCAGCTGCAGGCCACATGCTAAGGACATAGCCAGGCACTCTAGACATTTGTTGCGCCGCAAGCGCAGACACACGAAGCCGCAAAACAAACCAACCACACCCCGTTGTACATTCATGACACAAGTTCAAACAAGGCCCCCGCCACAGCATGCACAGGGCAATGCCATCTCCCAGTGGGCTAGTGCATTATGTCCGGTCACAGTTGTCGCTGCGCTGGGCACAGTACAACAGAGCGGGCAGCTGTGCCCGCCTAGCAAGCTGCCGTGCAAGCAGCTGCAGGCATGCACGTCAACGTGCCGGCGTATGCATCTCACGCGCTGTTGCACATGGTGCTGTGCACAGCTGGGCTGACTACTGCAGACTGGAGTCGCAAGAAGCAAAACTAGGGGCGGCAGTGTGTATACAATGAAACTCAACTGCAGCTTGCAGGGCTGTGTGTTTGTGTGGCCAGTGCCCGCCTGTTCACGCCATGAGAGGCGCTCATGAGCTGCGACATGCTGCCAGCATCCAGTTCTATCAAACCCTGAAAGCCTACAAAACCTGCAGCAGCACATCCGCCTTGACTCGCTGCTGCTGTTGCTGCTGCTGGTTCCCTGCTGGTTCCCGTGACTCCAGCTGCAGCTGCTAGCCGCCAGCTGCTTCCGCAGCTGTCATCAACCGCATCCAATCAAAATCGTGGCAGCCTCATAACCTTCTCACTGCAAGACCGGCTTGCTGGAGCCTCGCACCCAAACAACCAGCTGCTTCCTTTCCTCCGCATCTCCGGCTGCTGCACAGCTGTCAAACAGCCTCACTGTGAGACCGGCTAGCTGGAGCCCCGCACCCTGACAACCAGCTTCTCGCAGGGAAGGCAAGCCTTCCCTGCGTGTCAGCCGCTCCTGTGCTGCAATGCGCTCATCCAGGCCCATGAGCAGCATCGACAGCAGCAAGGTGACAGCCTCATGCCCTCCCTGGGGCACTGGCTTGCTAAGGCCCCCGCACCCGAACAACGAGCTTCTCGCCTTCCCTGCGTGTGAGCCGCTCCTCTGCTGCAATGCGCTCGTCCAAGCCCATGAGGCAGCATCAACAGCAGCAAAGCGACAGCCTCATGCCCTCACTGCAACACTGGCTTGCTAAGGCCCCGCACCCGAACAACGAGCTTCTCGCCGTGTGAGCCGCTCTTCTGCTGCGCCAGCTACTGCACAGCTGTGTGTGTGTGTCACCAAGCAGCTTCAACAGCAGCAAGCGCAGCAGCTGCAGCTCCCTCACTGGGACTCCCTCACTGGCTTGCTGGGACCCCGCACCCTGACAACGAGCTTCTCGCCTTCCCTGCGTGAGCCGCTCCTCCGCTGTGCCAGGTACTGCACAGCTGTGTGTGTCACCAAGCAGCTTCAATAGCAGCAAGCGCAGCAGCTGCAGCTCCCTCATTCAGAATCCCTCACTGGCTTGCTGGGGCCCCTTACGCGCACCACTAGCTTTTCGCCCTCCCGCCGTGTGAGCCGCTCCTCTGCTGCGATGCGCTCGTCCACGCCCATCAAGCTGTTGAAGTCCTGGAAGGTGCTGAGGGAGCTTAGCATGTCGCGGCTGCTGCCCACGTCACGCAGCGTGGCGTACGCGTCCTTCAGCGCACTGCAGTGCACAAGAAAGGTGAGGTGGAAGTGATATGTATGTTTTGACGTGCTGCTGCCCACATTTTGGAGCGTGGTCTATGAGTGCTCCAACGCACTGCAGTGCAGAAAAAAGGGCTGCGGACAATGCGGATGTGGATTCCCAGCGCCCTGGCCTCCGTGGACGTTGGCGCAGATTTCTAAGTTCAACCAGCTGCTGCCACCATACTTCTTTTTACAATTTGAAAGAGATTTGCTGCTGTGTAAGCGCAATTTTGTTGTTCAATAAACACTGCTGCTCACCGTGTCGCTGCGTAGATGCCAGACAGCGGGTAGGTGAGGATGTGGAAGCCCAGCGCCTTGGCCTCAGCGGGTGTCAGCAGCGGCGTCATGCCTCCCTCCAACATACCCATCACACGCAGGCCCTTCACCTATGAGGCACAATACAAGCATGTATAAGCATTAAACAGCATGTAGATCGCTGTGAACTACTTATGTGGCAAGTGGTGTTGTATGCCTCCCTCCAGCATGCCCATCACACGCAGGCCCCTCACCTGCATACAGGCATGATACAGGCATAAAATTGCATGTGATTTGTTGTCAACTAGTCATGTAACAAGCGGCGTCATGCCTCCCTCCAGCATGCGCATCACACGCAGGCCCTTCACCTGCGGCATGTTGCAAACTTTCTTGTTGCGGCTGCTTGGAGCAGCATGCTGGTACATATCGGAAGAGTGGCTAGGACTGCAGATGTGCAATAAGTTAATTTGAAGTGGTGTGAAATGTGCACGAATGCAGCACTGGTGCATGTGCAAACAAGGGCATGCAAAAACATGCCGACATGCCAGCTCAGCAGCAGCAGCAGGCCCCTCACCTTCTGCCCGATCAGGCTGAGCTCCTGCTTGCTGATGGGCGCCTCCACGTACACCGCGTCAGCGCCGGCATCCGCATACAAATTGGCGCGCGTGATGGCGTCCTGCAGGCAGGAGCAGCAAGACGGTGCCGGCGCATGGGACAAGGGCAGATGACGGAAGCGCAAAACTGTCTGCTGCTGCTAGTGCAAAAGGTTGACAACACGGTGTGCGTGGTCAACCCCAAGAGAGGCCGTTGCAATCACGTGGCGGTCACGCAACGCATGAGCTGCCCTGGCCTCACTGCAAGCCCACACAACAGTGATCTGGCATGCGAAAGCACCACACAATGGCAATCGATCATGACAATCAAGTTACACGAGCTGCAATTGGCTGCTCACCTCGAGGCCATACTTGGCATTGAAGCCGCGTGTGTCAGTGCGCGCCACAGCTACAAAGTCGGCAGCAAATTATGACACTATTAAGAGATGCTGCTCCTGCTGCAGCTGCTGGCCTCACCTCCAGGCCATACTTGGCGTTGACGCCGCGCGCATCAGTGCGCGCCACCAGGAAGAAGTCAGCGTCACCAATCGCCTCACGCGCAGCAGACACCTGGCAGTCAGATAGACAGCAGGCGCAGCATGGACGGCGCGTGATTGATGAGCATGCAGCAGCATGCTGAGTGTGCAGTACAGCCGCATCATGGGAACAGCAAACTACAAGCAGCACCACCGGAACGCCTCCACAGCCGCATCTCTCATGCTGGCAGAGTCGATGTGGCTGTTTGCAGCTTCAGGCATTTCACCACACATACGTCAGGCAGTCGGGCTGTTGCAGGGTGCCCCTGTCTACCACAAGTTACTGCAGATGGTGTCCATGTTTACATGTTTCAACCTATTCACCTTGCCCGCAAACTCCTCCATGGAGATGACCTCCTTGTTGCGCATGTGGCCCACGCGCTTGGGCCAGCGCTGGTCCTCCAGGAAGCAGCCCTTGGCGCCAACATTAATGAGCTGCTTCACGGTGCGCTGCACGTTCAGCACGTTGCCGCCCCCTGCAGGGAACACACAATCACATTGTTTCAGGTTAGTATGGTTTGTCAATTGTTTCTCTTGGATCCGCTGCTTCACAGTGCGCTGCACGTTCAGCACGTTGCCCCCGCCTGCATGCATTGACAGATTGCGCAAAACTATGTTTGGTTGGCAAGCTGCGTGGCAGTTGATGCCATGCTAAGGAGTGCTGCAAGAGCACATTCGGGGCGGCGAGCTGCTTTTATCGCTGCACAATGTGACATCAGCTGCTGTGTCATGCCCACCTGTGTCAGCGTCCACCAGCACCGGCTACTTCACACTGCTGCTGCTGCTATGCCCACACCACGCGATCCCCCCGCCCCCCACCCCACCCCACACTACNCTACCCCGCCGCACCTGTGTCAGCGTCCACCAGTACTGGCACGTTTGGGATGGAGTCGATGATCTACCTTGTCTATTCGCTTGCTGTTTGCTGCCACATGTAGTGTACAATACCGCGCCATGCGCACCTGTGTCAGCGTCCACCAGCACTGGCACGTTTGGGATGGAGTAGATGATCTACCTTGTCTATTCCCTTGCTGTTTGCTGCCACATGTAGTGTACAATACCGCGCCATGCGCACCTGTGTCAGCGTCCACCAGCACTGGCACGTTTGGGATGGAGTAGATGATCTACCTTGTCTATTCCCTTGCTGTTTGCTGCCACATGTAGTGTACAATACCGCGCCATGCGCACCTGTGTCAGCGTCCACCAGCACAGGCACGTTTGGGATGGAGTAGATGATCTGGCCTGCCTTGCGAGCCATCTCAGGGGGGGTCAGCAGGCCCAGGTCAGGCTCACCCAGCAGCGTGGCAGACACCTGCAAAGTAACAAAATAACAACACACAGGTGCATTAACATCATTGCAGTGTGGCTTGACGCAAGTATATGTTGCGCGGACCAGCAGGCCCAGGTCAGGCTCACCCAGCAGCGTGGCAGACACCTGCAAAGTAATGACGCGTAGGTGCATTGATTGATGTTATTACAGTGTGGCTCGACGTATTTATGTGTGATGTGTAGAAAACAGTTGTGATACATCTATTAACGGGACTGTTGACATGCTGCGGGCATGTGACGAGCTGCAGCTGTCAGCGCAAGCGTAGCATTGGCTGCAGTGCTCCTGCTGCTGCTGCCGCCGAAAAGCTTGCCATCCTTATCCTGGAAAGCTCAATAACCCTTGCTACCGGCAACTTTGAAAAGCACACCACTCGGCACCTGAAAGGACTGCTGCTGGTATGGCTGACACACTGCTGCAACCCATATGTGGCTTTACAATTTTGCTGACCACCCTTGCGACTGATGTAGACACTACAAGCCAGGTATGTATATCATACGCTGCTTTGAACCACCCAAACAGCTGACAGCATCAGCCACACATGGCATACAAGAGCTGGCACATCACTCACCGCATAGCCGCTGACAAACGCAGCCTTGTGGCCCGCCTCAGCCAAAACCTTGCCTGACAAGGCATCATAGCACCCTGCAGCAACGAAGATGCTATTAACAGGTGCATTGTTAGCGCAGCATGATCCTGAGTGCACTGTAAACATGCAGGCAGGATGGCAGCTGCGGTGCATATTTACTGCGGCAGTTACGCGGCATACAGCTGCTGCTGTGTGTATGCTGTGGAGACCTGCTGACGCACCAGGCACCATCAGGATTCCTTCCTTTTCAATCAGCTTGTGGATTGTGGTGTTGCCTCCCGTTCTTCCGTTGCTGGCTGCTACTCTGGTAGTCCTGCCCAGCTTATGCACCTGCTGACCCCTGGCAGCGAAAGGCTTCGCGCCTGCCTGCTGTCGGATGCCGCACATTGACTGCATAGTGACGTATTGCGCGCGAATAACAGCAGTGCAGTAGTGCACGCAGTCTATTGCTGCCAGATCAGCACCCAGCTGTGGCACGGGCTGCTCTCCGACAGTGCTGTGGCGCTGCTGCACGATGCACGTCCAGACTTGTTCTTGTTAGCTGGAGCTACGCCGGAGGGTGGTGCCAGCTACACCAATGAACCGGCGTTACGTGCACACTTGTGTTCAGAACCCTGCCGGGACCCCGGTGCCACACCTGCTCGCCGCGAACAGTGCTATGATTGCTGTTTCGGTGCACTAATGTAGCGTACAGTCCGAGCTTGCGCGTGTGCTAGTCCCATAACAAAGTGAAGCGACTCGTTTACTTGCAGATCTAGGCTTTGACGTAGCTGAAGCAAAAGAAAACTACTGCAGAATGACAACGGCAAAGGTGTTTGTCCTGACACCAGCACCACGTGCTCTCTGAAGCCCCCTGTGCTGAGGCACCCCTGTGTTCACTTTGTTGCACTGACCCTGCAGGTGCAGATCAGCGTCAGTTTGCTAGAAAAACTTGCAGGCATCAAGAAGGAGCCTACAAAAAAGCAGCAGCAGCACCCATCACACCCATCACAGTAAGTGAATTGGCAGTTCTGAAGCTCTGCTGCTGCCTGCACGCCATTGCTCGCGCGCTTGCATCCACGTGCATGCATTCTTTCAGCAGCAAGACGATGGCAGCTGCTCCTGATGTGTGTATGCGTGCCTTCACCACTGCAGCGAGCTCATTGCTGCTGCTCGTTGCGGGCATCCGCTGTTTGCTGATTGTACTGCAGGTTGCAGCTACCAGGCTTCGGCCTTCCACTGGGGCAGCACGTGCCTGCAGGAGCACACTTTGCAGCTGACAGAGACAGCAGCATACAGCAGTCGCTGCAGCAGAGCAGGCGCGTGGGCGAGCTGCTGCTCAAGGCAGAGGAGCAAGAAGTGGCAGCAGTGAAGCAGCACGCAGACGAGCTCATAGGGCGCTACAGGTGTGTTGCGTCCCGCTACAGCTGGCACTGCATTCTGCATGCAGCTGGGTTTACATAGCCTGGCGCAAACTGACACAACAGCACACCGTTGAGCTGTGATGTGTTTCACAGCAGCGCAGGTGCACTCTGTTAGCAGTTGAAAGCAGCATCGCCTTACTGCGTGTATCGATGCTTGTTCTTACTTGCAGCCTGCGCAAGCACATGCAGTTATCTTGAAAGCACCGTAGGAGTGTTTGACATGTTGCCTAACAAGCACTGGCTGAACACTGGCGGCGCTGCATCGGCATGCCTGGCACGGTTTCAAAGCAACAACTCCTGCTTGACATGAAGCTTGCAGCAGCAGCCACAGCACTGCAGCAACTGTCGACTGATAGACCCCAAACATGCTGCATGTGCGCTGCTGGATTGTCTTTGCTGCCTGCAGCGCTGCGCCGCGGCCGCGGGCTTGTGTAGAGGAGCAGCTGGCGTGCATTGAGTGCTACCAGCAGAACCCATCGGTGAGTTGTACTCAGAGGCAAAAACCTTCGGTGTGAGCCTCACAAGAGGCAGTGGGGTCAGCTGCTGATTGGCGCGTCATGTGCATTGGATGCTATGAGCTGCAGCCTCCGATGCGCGCAGAAGGAGAGAGGAGAGGGACAGCATTGGCAGCACCACTAGAGCACCCAATACAGCTGCCAAGCGTCACCACAGGCAGGGTTGCCAATCCGCAATCGCTTTTCTCCTGTTGCTGCTGTTGCTGCTGCTGCAGGATGCACTGACTTGTTCGTCGCTGGTGGATGCATACGTGGCCTGTGCGCAGCGAGCCGCAGGCCAGCTGATGACGTGAGACAGTTGGGCAGCAGCAGCAGCAGCAGCAGCAGCAGCAGCAGCAGCAGCAGCAGCAGCAGGCGCAACAGGCAGAGCAGCTTGCTGAGCATTGTCTTTAAATATCAAAAGTAGCAACAGCAACGACAGCAGCAGCACCTTGGCAGCACCTTGAGTCGTCGTATGTTGCAGACGCTGCTGGCAAGCGGCAGCAAAGGCAGCAGGCAGAAGTGTCACGTAGGTGGTGCAGCAGCAGAAGTGTTTGATGTTGCTTCGCAGCAGTGTGCCGCGGCGCAAGCCGCGGCGCAGTCATTGCGCTGATGAAGGCCGCAAGGCCTGACAACCAACCTCAGCAGCAGCAGCAGCAGCAAGAGCAACAGCAGGATGGTGTGTTTGAGGCAGAGGTGGCTGTGCTGCAGCAGCTGCAGCCTGCAGCTGAGCTGATTGAAAGTGACTATGGCGGTGGCAGCCTGCAGCTGCGGCCTTAGCAGGAATCGCCGATGAACTAGCCAGTCAGATCACGTAATCAGCGGCCTACATTCATGCTTTGACTGATTCGTTTGTTTCTACCAGAATGGCGAAATGTCTAGGCTTGGGTTGCTGAGCTTGAACGGCCATTCCCTGCTGCCTTGCAAATCATGCTGGCGACAATCCAGCTGAATCAGAACCAAGCGTAGTTTGATTTGTTTGCGATTGAGACACAGAAAGTGTGTATCCTGCAACTTTTTGCATACGACGGGCTCGTGTCAGTCGAGGTTTCGGACCGTGGGTTGAGCAAATCTCCCGCCAGAAGCCTTACTTTGCCAAGCTTCCAGCCATCATCGCAAGCTGATTACATGAACCTTGTATGGTGCATCTAGATCTGAATGCACAGTCACGAGTCGAAGTAGACGTGACGACCGTGTAATCGACAGCAATGTCAGCTATGACACTGCTGCTTCGCTCGTTCACAGCCTGAAAGGGCGATCGACACGCAAACACAGTTTTCTACGACATATCACTGAGAGTACACCCGCATGTGGGCTTCCAAGGCAATGCATAGCTCGCAGATCACCTGCTGAGTCATCTACCTTGGGTGCCGCACCAGCTGCTCAGCAGCGCATGGCTGATGCTGCAGCACGTTGCCCACGCCCCGCAGTAGTTTGGGACGGCACAAACTGCACTGACAGCAGCGGCAGGCAGCAGTCGCCTGCAGATCAGCTGGCAGCAGTTGCCAGGCAGTACCTGCAGCACCTGCAGCAGCAGGATGAGGATGCACCCAGCAGCTTAGAAGGTACGCATACCATGCAGCTACCACCTGAAAAACAATTTTAATCGGCAGCTTTCGTTTGCGGCAGGTGCTGTCGCAAGTGGTGCCTGGTTGGGTTGACACGTCCCTGCCATGCCCCGTCGCATGGACAGCAGCAGCAGCAAGCAGACATGCCATTGCATGCTGCTAAAGTGCCACCACCCACATGTAAATTTCCCTTTCTCTTGCCAGCGTGCCTTGTCCTGGGGCTTCTGATGATCTCTGTATGTGCGGAGCTGCGGCACTGTCTCCCAGCTGCAGCAAGCACTGCAGCACTGCCAAAGCTGTGGCTGAAGCTGCTTACGCGTCAAGCTGCTCTTGTTGCTGCTGCTGCTGCTGCTGCTGCTCTTTCTGTGTGGCCCCGTATGCTGCTGCTGCTGCTGCTGCTGCTCCAGAGCTGATACGGCAGCTGGTACCACACGACTGGCTGGCTTGGGGCGGCAAGCTTTCAGGCAAGGCCCGAGCCGCTTTCCGAGTTGCCAGCCACTACTCAGGAGACCTGACCCTGGTTGAGATGGTGGGTGAATCTTGTAAACAGGGTTTCAGGGGTTTAAGTTGAGGGTCCAGGGAGCTGGCTTGCAGGGGGGGGGGGGGCATTTCCCTTCCTTGTTAAACTTCACCTCACATCATCAACAGAAACATCCATAACCGTGCACACAGCGACACACTGTGCCACATTGGGGAACTTAAACATATACTGCACACTGGCCTCCACGTCATCCCTTGCAGTTGACGGCCTTCAACGGGACGCCGCTGTCTGCAGCAGAACAGAGCAATGCAGCAGCAGGAGCAGCAGCAGCAGCAGCCGGCAACTGATCTGGAGCATCATCAGCGCAAGGCGAAGCGCCAGAAGCAGCAGCAGCAGGGGGCATCCAGCGTCATGCAGGATCTTGACAGCACACAGCAGGCTGACCAGGTGGGTGATTCTGACTCGACAGACACCAGATGATGTGGTGAGCTGCAAGCAGCTCAGCCCAGGCTGTCACTTGAGGTTCAACCCCAGGACATTTTCTGTGAGCAGCTGAGTCTTGTTGAACGCAACCGGCTGTCTCGCGCCACCTTGTGTCTTACAGATGATGTGTGCTGCCTAACATGCAGGCCGCACCATCCAGCACTAGCTTTGGCACAGCTGATCCCAACGATGCCGAGCGGCAGGCAGCCAGTGGTAGCGAGCAGCAGCTGCTCACCCCTCCCCCTGCCCGTGAATCCCGCAGCAGGGGAGGCAGCCATTATATTTGCAGCTCATTGGAAAGCAACCCTGCAGCAGCCAGTGCGGCAGGTGCTGCTGACGCGTTCAGGCGTGCGGGTGCAGCAGCAGCAGCAGCAGCAGCAGCAGCAGCAGCAGCAGCCAGCAAGCCAGAGCCTGCCGTCACACTCGCTGCCGATGACGCAGCAGCAGCAGCAGCAGCAGAAGCGGGGGAGGATCATGCTGCCAAACTGGCTGCCTTTGCAGCAGCGGCGCCTGGCGCTGCTGCTGCTACTGCCACGCTGGTAGCGGCTGCTGCAGCTGCAGCCAGAACAGCAGGGATGGCAGCAGCAGAGGCGCAGTCGCCAGCGGCTGAGCCGCACAGCAGCAGCGCACGGTTGCAGACGAGCCACCGCCGCAAGGGGCAACCCAGCAGGCTGCCAATGGCACGTGCTACCAGCAGCAAACCACATGCAGGCGAGGGCAGGGTAGCAGCACTGCCTGCAGCAGATCGGCTGCTGTCAGCGCAGGTGACTGCAAATGCTTGTGACGCTGCCGCAGCGGCAGCGGCAGCAGGAGCAGCAGCAGCAGGTGAAGGTGGCCCTTCGCTCACACCTGCTGGGCAGCAGCAGCTATTGCACTCTAGCAGCAACGTCCCAGCAGCTGCAGATGACAGCGTGCCAGCTGAGCAGGCCATGGCATCGACACAGCAGCCGCTGCTGCGCCTGGCATCACAGCAGCAGCAGCAGCAGCAGCAGCAGCAGCAGCAGCAGCATGTAGTGGTAATAGAGATCAGCGATTCAGAATATGAAGCTTCAGCAGACAAGGCCGTCTTGGGGCGCAGCAGCGCAACTGCTCAGGCTTCTGCACCAGCAGCAGCACCAGCAGCAATGGCACCAGCAGCTGCAGCAGGGCATTCGCAGCGCAGTACAAGGAAGGCCACACAGCTGCAATCGCTGCCGCGCCAGATGCAGCTGACAGCTGAGGAGGGCGATGCCATGCTTGCCAGGCAGCAGCAGCAGCAGCAGCAGCAGCAGGGGCAGTCACAACTGCTGCCACAGCCGCCATCAGGGACGCTAAGCATAGCAGCGTTCAGGCAGCTGCTGGTGCAGGAGCTTGGCAAGAATAATGCCATGGACTGCATCTTCAATATCTGGCAGGAGCTCTGTCCGGCAGATGACGTTGCTGCACTACTGAGCGGGCCAGGCAACCTTGAGGCGCTGCAGCAGCACCTGCAGGACAGGGGCTTGGCTGCTTCATCGCGCGTAGCCTACCTAGGGGCGCTGCAACGGGCCCTAAAGCTGGACCAGGTGCAGCAGCAGCTGCAGCCTGAAGTGCTGCAGAGCTTGATCGAGAAGGTTGCTGCGGCTAAGGCTCAGCTACATCAGCAGCAGCAGCAGCAGCAGCCGGAGCAGCTGGAGCAGCGGCAGCAGCGGCAGCTGAAGCAGTGGCAGCTGAAGCAACGGCAGCTGGAACAGCGGCAGCAGCAGCAGCAGCAGGGGCAGCCACAACTGCCGCTACAGCCGCCATCAGGGACGCTAAGCGTAGCAGCGTTCAGGCAGCTGCTAGTGCAGGGGGTTGGCAGGAATTGTGCCATGGTCAGCATCTTCAAAACCTGGCAGAATCTGCCCAGCAGGTGATCTGGCTACTCTGCTGAGCGGGCCAGGCAACTTTGAGATGCTGCAGCAGCACCTGCAGGACAGGGGCTTGGCTGCTTCATCGCGCCAACGCTACCTAGTGGCACTGCAGAGGGCCCTAAAGCTGCATCAGGTGCAACAGCAGCTGCAGCCAGAAGTGCTGCAGAGCTTGATCGAGAAGGTTGCCGCGGCTAAGGCTGAGCTACATCATCAGCAGCAGCAGTCGGAGCAGCAGCAGCGGCAGCAGCAGCAGCAGCAGCAGTGGCAGCTGGAGCAGCAGCAGGCCAGGGCAGCGCGAGCTGCAGAGAGGGCACGGGGGGCAGGCGCAACAGCTGCTGCTGCTGCTGGGGGCGCCGGCTTTGCCGATGCAACACCCCTGCTGCCACAGGCACCTGCTGCTGCTGCTGCTGCTGCTGCTGCTGCTGCTGCTGCTGCTGCTGCTGGGGGCGCCGGCTTTGCTGATGCACCACGCGGCAAGCGTCCACTGCAGGAGAGCTCAAGGCTGCTTGATTATGAGTTGCAGGTAGGAGGTGCAATCATTGCTTTTACCGCCATAAGGATGAAACCACAACGCTTATACCACACACACTGTGATCCCTGGTGTATTTGGAGTAGGAGACAGCGCGCATTGCAGCACCTGCAGCCGCCTCTGCCAGCACTTTATGATGAAGCATATACGTTTGCTACTGCTTGGCAGCCACACAACCTCAGCCATACACACACAGATGAACCGTCTGTAGCTGCACCACCACCAGGATCTGTTTGCGATGCCACAGCTGCTGCAAATCTGTCAGTCTGTTGGCCAACTACTGGCCCCCTGCAATGCCATGGTAGCTGCCTTGCTTAGATGTGACCAGCGGCAGCGCATGTGAGCATACATAAAGTGCATCATGCCGCTCAGAGCACGCCGTTCCGGCATTGATAAGGAAAGTAGGACCAGCTGCAGCTGCTGCTCCAACTGTCTGGCAAGGTGTTTGTGCATGCACCTGCATCATGCGGCCTGCCATGTCATTTGCAGTGATCATTTTCAGGTGCAGAGCAATAGCTGCATGGTGTGCACTGCTGCACCTATTAGCTCAAGCTGCTGCTGCTGCTGCTGCTGCTGCTACTGGCGCGGACTTGCATTGCTTGCAGGCGATGCATCCGGCTTCATGCAAGCGCCGCAAAACAGGGCAGCAGCAGCACGCGGCCGTGCAGGGGGCCGGGCAGCACCAGCAGCACCAGCAGCATCGTGCAGCTGTGCAGGTTGACGGGCAGCAGCAGCAGCAAGCAGCTGTGCAGGGGGACGGGCAGCAGCAGCAGCAACCAGCTGTGCACGGGAACGGGCAGCAGCCGCACCGCGCAGCTGTGCAGGTTGACGGGCAGCAGCAGCAGCAGCAGCAGCAAGCAGCTGTGCGCGGATGCGGGACGCAGCAGCAGCAAGCAGCTGTGCAGGTTGTCGGGCAGCAGCAGCAGCAGCACGCAACTGTGCAAGGGAACGGGCGGCGGCAGCAGCAGCAGCAGGTGCCAACAGATGCGCTCGGCCCCCTACTGCCACAGGCACCTGCTGCTGTGGCTGCTGCTGCTGCTGCTGCTGCTGCTGGCGAGTCCTTAGGTGTGCTGGGTGGCAGCAGCGCTGCTGCGGCTCAGGTGGCTGCTGCTGTAATGCCAGAAGGTCGGGGCCAGAAGAGGCCGGCAGAGCAGCAGGTGTGTTGCACTTGCCACTGCAGCGCTCACCATTCTGCTCAACTGAATGTTTCAGTGCTGCTGCTGATCTCTATCATCAGGAGACAGTTGCAGTTGACTGCTTGGGACGTGCGCTATGAGTTTGCCTAGTTTGTGCAGACATTCAGGCTGTTGCTGCACCCACATTGTTATCACTGCTGCTGCATGTTCAGCTGCAGTGTTGTTCCCATATACATGTGACGGCTGCACACGGCCAAGCATCAACCATGCACACAGCTGCAGTTCATTCTCGCTGCTGTTGTGCTGTCCCTGCACAGGCTGTGACTTATGCCCAGCTGACCACAGACCAGCAGCAGGAGGAACAGCAGCCGCAGCCACGCAAGATGCATTGCGCTGTTCAGCATCAGCAGCCAAAGGCCAGCATCTGCTTGCACCTGGATGACAGAGAAGAACCAACAGCGCAAGCAGCAGCTGTAGCAGCAGCAGATGTTGGTGTATGTGACCGATACAGGAGGATTGTGGAGGTATCTGTGCTGGACATAAAGGACCAGCTAGATAGGCAGGCTGGCCGCTGTTACTATGACAGGTATGACTTTTTTGATGAGCTTCAAGGAGCAGCAAGCAACAGGTTGGGTCTGACAGAGCTGCAGGCGCTGGAGCAGGTGCTGGCCTGGCTGCTGCAGCTGCCAGCCGGCCCAATACATGAAGTAGCAGTTGATGCAGTCAGACAACAGGTCCCAGTTCAGGGGGCAGCAGGTGATGCAGTCAGGCAGCAGGGCTGGCTGCAGCAGCTGCTGCAGTGCTGGGCTGCAGAGGTGCATCAGACAGGGTGCGGTGTGCAGCAGGCAGCAGCAGCAGCGGATGCAACGTATGCAGCTGCGTTTGGTGGAGCGGCAGCGCTTGAGGGTGCGGCAGGTGCGGCAGCATCAGCTGGCAGTAGCAGACCTATTGGCGGCTATCTTGCTGGACTGTGTCAGCTGCTGCTGCAGCTGCTGGGGGCCTGCTGCAAGCAACTGCAACCCGCCAATGCTGATGCTGATCCAGCAGCAGCAGCAGCAGCAGCAGCTGGGGTGCAGCAGCAACAACAGGGCACAGACGCCAGCAGCGGCTGCAGTGCTGTTTTGCTGCAGCAGCTTGCAGGAGACTTGCTAGCAGGCACAGCGGCGCTGCTGCTGCACTCGCTGCAGGGGGCGGTGGGCACAGATGCGCAGCCGCAGCAAGAGCGCTGCACGGCTGCACGGCTGTGGCGCGACTGCCTGCAGTATAACCTGCGGCGCTGCAGGGATGGTGTTGCTGGTGTGGATGTGGTGACAGGCCATGTCAAGCAGCGAGTGCAGCAATTGGTGGCGCGCCTGCCTCGTTTGTCACCAGTTTGACAACGCTGACGAGTCTTAAACAGTTTGACAGTAACTAGCTGTGTGTTTGCATCTGGTTGAGGTGACTGGTGGGCCCAGCGTCCTTGGCATATGCCCACGGTGTGCCCCTGCAGAGTTCACGCTGCTTTCCTTTCAAGCACAGCTTGCTTTTGTTGTCATTTCTTAACTGCTCCCAGGTGTCGCTATTGAAAATTGCAGGAAAGACATTACAATTGCAATGGCTGAATGCAACATAATGCTCACTCACATGCCATAAAGATCACATGCCACAAAGAGTGGGGACTCTTCCCATGCGCTGCTGCTCCCAGAAGTGTTGCGACGTGATGTGTTGTAAGAATTTTCCGCGCCACTGATGCCACCGCACCAGCTTGTGCGTTCGTGGCCAAAACTGCAGCAGCTGAACCTGAAACCTGTTGAAGTATTCCACCACCCGTGCAGGGCTTGCATGCACCTTGACAAAAACGCAACTCACGGCTCAGCCAGCTGTGCCTGGCGATGCAACACGCTGCAATGCAACTGCAAAAACATGTCGTGCAGGCTGTGCCACTGACGTAGCAATACGCTCAACCTGACCTTGCCCAAAGATCAAAATGCAAGCGCCGACTCTGAAACAAAAGCGCAGCCGCAACCCAAACACAACCCCAACCAGCAGCCTACGACTCGGGTGCTGGCGGCTCTGCAGCAGCTGCTGCAGCCGCGCTGCTGAAGTCAAACGATTCCACCACACCACCCAGCTCAAACTCCAACCCAAGCACCTCATCCTGCTGCTGCTGCTGCTGCCAGCCCTGGCCAGGCTGCTGCTGCTGCTGCAGCCGCCGCCTGGCTCCTGCTGCTGCTGCTGCTGCTGTGCCGCGCGGCTGCCGGATCAACCCCAGATCTCTCTTGCGCTGCCAGGCTGCCTCAATCACCTGCCGCTGCTGCGGCTGCGCGCTCTGCCGGTAGTAGCTGGCCCACGCCTGATTCCCGTGCAGCTTGCCAGACTGCTTCATCGCTGTTGCTGCCTCTACGTTGCTCAGGTGCCGGCTGAGGTTGGCTGCGAGCGCAGTGTCGCCGCGCGCTGCGTAGATTGCAGCGAGCTCGCCCATGGCTGCCACAGAGAAGGCGTGGCTGGCCTGCAAGCAGTGCGGGGGCAGGTGCAAGGCAAAAGTGAAATTCAAGATGTGTGGGTATGTTGTTTTGTAATGGTCGTGGCCGCAAGCTCGCCCATGGCTGCCACAGAGAAGGCGTGGCTGGCCTGCATGGCGTGAATTGCGGGGAGCAGCGGCAGGCATGCACAGGGTGAGAAACCAACGAAGTTGTCACCATGCAATAGCAGTGCCAGCGATGCAACCGCGGTGGCTAGTCGTGGTGTGAGCTACTTGAGCGGACGGCACCTCCGGTCTCAAACATAGTCACAAATTCAATACCTTATCTGGGTAAACACACGCCACCGCACACACCAGGAAGGGTATCTCTTGCTTCGAATCACCACAAAGCACCACACATGATCCCCCGCAAACGCACCTTCTGTGCCCGCCGTGCATACGCCTCAGCCGCCTCCAGCTGCCCTTCCAACCTTTCCAGCTTGGCCAGCAGCAGCAGCAGAAAAGCAACAAACACAGCAAAAACCTAAAGCCCACCTTTTGTGCCCGCCGTGCATACACCTCAGCCGCCTCCAGCTGCCCTTCCAACCTCTCCAGCTTGGCCAGCAGCAGCAGCAGCAGCAGCAGAAAAGCAACAAACACAGCAAAAACCTAAAGCCTACCTTTTGCGCCCGCCGTGCATACGCCTCAGCCGCCTCCAGCTGCCCCTCTACTCTTTCCAGCTTGGCCAGCAACAGCAGCAGCAGCAGCAGCAGAAAAGCAACAAACACAGCAAAAATTTTAAGCCTACCTTTTGCGCCCGCCGTGCGTAAGCCTCAGCCGCCTCCAGCTGCCCTTCCAACCTCTCCAGCTTGGCCAGCAGCAGCAGCGCAGCGGGGAAATCGGGGTGCGCGTCCAGGCCCTCACGCAGCAGCTCCCGTGCCTCGTCAAGATTGCCCTCCCGCAGCTCCAAGCCAGCCCAGGACACCCTGCAGTGTGGAAGGCACAGCAGTGCGGCAGGAGTGTGTCAGGCAGAGGTGTGAGCAGCTCCCGTGCCTCGTCAACATTGCCCTCCCGCAGCTCCAGCCCTGCCCAAGAGACCCTGCAGTAGCAGGTGCAGCAGTACGACACAGGCGAAGATAGAAGGTGT
Organism: Scenedesmus sp. ARA3; assembly: GCA_004335835.1. Classification (NCBI taxonomy): domain Eukaryota; kingdom Viridiplantae; phylum Chlorophyta; class Chlorophyceae; order Sphaeropleales; family Scenedesmaceae; genus Scenedesmus; species Scenedesmus sp. ARA3. Next base: position 111,534 of record RWJK01001090.1, on the reverse strand, counting down.
GTCAGGCAGTCGTGACAGCAATGCCCTCCCACAGCTCCAACCCAGCCCGCGACACACTGTGGCAAGCTGGGTGAAGTGATCATGAACAGGTGACATCTGTGAACCACGCAACAGCAGCGTTCTCAACTTGTCCTCACCTACGCCTTACAGCATGTCGCCACAGCACCAACATGTTTTGCATGAACATCAAGCTGGCAGCATCAATCCCAAGCGCCCGCTGGTGCAGCACACTGTACAATATCTCTGTCGAAACACAAAACACACACATGCATAACGGACACTCCAGCAGCACCCGCCTGTTGTGCATGGGCGTCGTACTGGCAGCGTCAATACCAAGCGCCCGCTGGAGCAGCTCCTTGCCCCCACACATGCAACAACTGCATGCACCACTTCCCTAGCAGCAGCACCCACCTGTTGTGCATGGACGTGGTACTCGCGTCATCAATACCAAGCGCCCGCTGGTGCAGCACACTACACGGCCTCTGTCGAAACACACAACGCACACTTGCATGCATACACTTCAGCAGCAGCACCCAACTGTTGTGCATGGATGTCGTACTGGCAGCATCAATCCCAAGCGCTCTCTGGTGCAGCTCCCGCGCCAGCTCCACCTCGCCCTGCTGCTCCCCAAAGCACCTCAAGTCAACACTGCCCGCCTGTTGTGCACAAACGCCACCCTTGCAGCATCAATGCCCAGCGCCCGCTGGTGCAGCTCCCTGGCCATGTACTATACTAACCATACACAGACCCTGAAACAAACATGCTGCCGCAGCACCACAACACAGCAGTACCCACCTGTTGTGCATGGACGTCGTACTCGCAGCATCAATGCCAAGCGCCCGCTGGTGCAGCTCCCGTGCAAGCTCCACCTCACCCTGCTGCTCTTCAAAGCACGCATACAGGTTCAGGATCTTGGTGTTGCTGGGGTACAGCGACAGGCCGTAGCCAAACAGCAGCCGCGCCCGCTCGATGTTGCCGCAGGCGCCTTCCATGCGCGGCCACTGCATGTAGAGCTGCTTGTCGGCCTTGTTGAGTTGGTAGGCGCGCAGGAACAGCGCGCGCGCCGCGTTGACCTCGCCGGCTGCTGCCTCAATACTGGCGGCCAGCACGGCAACCTGTGGTGCAGCAGCAGCAGCAGCAGCAGCAGTAACCGTTCAGGTGGTAGGGAGAGTTAAAACACGAACAGCGTGCGCGCGGCGTTGACCTCGCCAGCTGCTGCCTCGATACTGGCGGCCAGCACAGCAACCTGTGGTGCAGCAGCAGCAGCAGCAGCAGCAGTGGTTTGGGAAGCAGGGTGGCAAGCAGCTGCATGCGGGAGACACGACACACCACGCACACAACTAACCGTGCTGACACTATGATCCTCGCACACAACTCTGCCAGCACAGAACCTGATGCAGCACTGACCCTGCTGCAGCTCGTTTCCACTCACCGCTGCATCCTTGGGGCACTTGCGCAGCGCCTCTCCGATCACCACGCGCGCATTCAGCACGTTGTCGCGCTCAAACTCCGCGCTCGCCCACGCGTGCAGCACCGCGCCGCCGCCCTCCGCAGCAATGTCATACGGGAATTTGAACGCCTCATTTGCAGCTAGCCGCCACAGCCGCCGGGCAGGGCCAAACAGGCGCTGCTCCCATTCAGATCGAGCCCACACGCGCAGCACCTGTACCAGGCGGCTGCTTAGGCGGAAGGCTGGCGCGCGGCTGGCTGCGCTGATGCGAAGATCTGCTTTGCGCCGCATCGCCTTGCTGCCTCCGCCGCTGCTGATCACAGCCGGGGTCTGCTGCAGGATGCTGCTGCTGCTGCTGCTGGCGGCAGTGGCCGCATCTGCCTCTGCTGCTGCCGGATCAGCATCTTCTGCGCCGTCCTGCTGCGGCAGCTGCAGCGCAGCAGCAACGTCGGCAGCAGCAGCAGGGCCTGCTCGCAGCACCTGCTCCAGCTGCTGCTGCTGGCAGACTGCTGCTGCCCTGAACAGTGCACGAGCCATCCAGTGGCGCCTGCTGCTGGCTGCTAGCTGTGCCCAGAGGAACCAAGGGCCTGGGGCCTCTGGGTGTGCTGCTGCCAGCTGGCACAGCTCCAGCTCTGCTGCGCGGGGGTTGCTGCGCACTAGCCGCGATATGTTGCGCAGCTCTGATTCGATGGCATCTGCTGCTGCTGCATTCCAACCTGGCTGCTGCTGTTGTTGAGGCAAGGCTTCGGCCGTGGGTAGTTGCTGCTGCTGCTGCTGCTGCTGCTGCAGCGCCTGCAGAGATTCCTGCACATTCAGCTGCAGCCCCAGCTGCTGCTGCGCGTACGCGCCGCAGAACTGCTGCACGGCCTGCGCAGCAGGCGGCGCAGCCGGCTGCTGCTGCCGCTGCACCACAAATGCCACCCCTGTGTCCCCTAGCTCCAGCACATCTCCATCTATCAGCTCGACTGCTGCTCGATGCGGCTCCAGCATCGTTTGACCATAGTTGACCCGCACAACTGCTGAATCCTGGTGCCCGCGCACTACCCGGCTGAGGTTTCGTGCCTGCAAGATGGCCTCACTACTGCCAGTGTGCTTCACGAGCTCGAAGCTGAGTGCTAGCCGCTCATAATGCTCGCCCTGCGCGTCCACAAGCACATCAGCAGACCTGAAGACCTGCGGTGCATTGGTTAGCAGCAGAGGGCCCAAGCAGGGCACCTCTAGCTGCTGCAGCTGCTGGCCCAAGCGGTCAGACAGAAGCGGCGCAGCAGCAGCGTATGATGTATATGACGCGCCATTGCTGCTGCTGCTGCCGATGGGCACGAGAATGTAGCGCGGGGTGCGGCCTGCTGCTGCATCCTCCAGCAGCGATGGCAGCTGGCGCTGCTGCTGCCGCAGGAAGCGCTGCTGCTGCTGCTCGTCCTCTTCGTAACTCAGCTCAGCTTCCAGCTGCTGCTGGTAGGGCTCATCTAACCTGCTGCTGCTGCTGCTGCTGCCTGCAGCAGCATCTTCATCGTAACTGCTGGGCTCTGCAGCTGGGGAAGCCTGCTGTGCCGGAAGCTGCTCCTGCTGAAGCTGCTCAGCTGGCTGCTGCTGCTGCTGCTCGGCTGCAGCTGGACTGCTGCCATGCTCAGCAGCGCTCTCAGATTCAGTAGGTCGCCTCAGCGGCCTGAACAGAGGCTGCTTCTGCTGCTGCTGCTGCTGCTGGCTGCCTGATGCTGCTTGCGAACCCACGTCTGCTGCTGCTGCTACTACTGCCACCGCTGCTGCCCTACCATTGATGCTGCTGGAGCCTGACCCATTGACTGAGCTGCTACCCTCTATGCTACTGCTGCTGCTGCTGCTGCTGCTGCTGCCATTAGCAGGCAGTGCTACACCCTGCTCTGAAGCACTGCTTTGCTGGCTGCCTGGTGCCGCAATGCTGCCGCTGCTAGCTGGTGCACTAGCCATGCACCTGACACGGCTGCGCAGATGGCTGCCGGTGACGCTGCTGCTGCTGCTGCTGCTGCTAGAGCACCAGCTACCGCATGTGGCTACACCAGGAGGCCGCAAGTGCTGCTGTGCTCTGCTGCTGCTGCTGCTGCTGAAGGCACTGGCGCCAAATGCACTGCTTCTGCTGCTACCCAGGGCTAGGGTTGACGAGGCAGGCGCATTGCGGCTGCTGCTAGTTGACGATGTGTGCATGAACACTTGACACACAGCTCCTGAGTTGCTGCTGCTACCACTGCTGCTACCACTGCTGCTGAGCCGGTCCAGGGACATGTGGCTGCTGCTGCTGCTGCTGCTAGCGCCGCCTGCACTCCATGTGCGGCTGCTGCCACCACTGCCTGCAGCCGCCTGGGGTCCTGCTGCTGCTGCTGCTGATTGGCTGCTGTCTTGTGTTGTGTTGGACATGTAATACTCTAGGAACTCTGCCATGCTGATCAAGCCATCACCATTAGTGTCCAGCGATTCAAACACCTGCTGCGCATACGGAAATTCTGGCGCCACTGCTGCTGCTGGCGCCCCTGCTGCTGCATGCTGCTGCAGCTGCTGGAACCTACCAGAGCCTGTGGCAGCAGCAGCAGCAGCAGCAGCAGGCCGGGCCTCCCCTAGCTCAGATAGCAGCTCTGAGAGCTCATACAAGCTCAGCATACCATCACCATCCAAGTCAAGGTGGTGGAACAGCGACGCAGCAGCAGCTGCTGATGCAGCCGGCTGGTGGTCGAGCATCGCACCATCCTCCTGCTGCTGCTGCTGCTGATGATGATGATGTTGCGCCAGTTCTGCTGCTGCTGCTGCCGCGCCAGCACTGCCCGCAAAGCTCAAGCTGCTGCTGCTACTGCTGCTGCTGCTGCTGCTGATGTCTTCCATGTCACTGTCGTCACTGCTAGTAGTCAGCACACTATAAGCTGGCTGCAGGCTGTTGCTGCTGCTGCTGCTTGTGACTGGCAGCGGCAGCAGCAGCTGCTGCTTCGCGCCTGCTAGCCGCCGCTGCAGCTGTGCCGTCCAGGCCTGCAGCTGCCGCACCTACACATGCAGCAAGCGCACAAGCCACCCACAAAGCCGTCATTTAGTTGGTTACAGTTATTGTTAGGCTGCAGTGCTTTCACTGTAGATGCCACGCAATGCATCTGCAAGCTGGCACAGTGCTTTGTAAGAAGGGGTACAGGATGCCCAAATGCCAAGCACGCAGTGTGTGTGACAACTGACAGCATGCCTTCAACCCGCACAGCATGCCCACATCTGTGCCAGCATGCTTGACTCACCAACCCTCACGCAGGCTGGCCACACCACCAGCAGCAGCAGCAGCACCTGCCACCCTTGCCTCTCACCTGCCGCCGCTCCAGCCGCCCCTTGTAGCCGGCATGCGCTGCGTCGCCACCCTCCGCAGCAGCGTGCATGGCAGCAGTACGGACCTGCAGCTCCAGATACGACAGTACTACGCTGGTGCCGCTGCTGCTGCTGCTGTTGGCCATGAGCTGCTGCAGCGCCTGCATGCTGAGGGTGGAGTGCAGGCTCTGGTAGCCATTGGGTTTAGGCTTTGAGATGTAGTCCTTGCTGCGGCCCGGCACAGCAGGCCACTGCGCATGCGCAAGCTCCTGTGGGTTGGTGTGTAGGAGATTCAGGCGCAGAAACAGTGCCCATGGCGGAGCAAGGAATGAGCTAGCGAGATGTGTGAAAGAGACTTTGCGGTGCTGCCACTGTCCTTGTGGCATGCGCTACACGGTTGTTACCAAAGTGTCAACGTGCAAGGCAGCAACACAGCGAGCGCCCCACCAGCACCAAACAGCAGTGCACTGCGCCTTGCCGCACCAGCCAACTGCAGCACACAGCACCTAGACCTCAGCACCTTTCGCATTGCCCCGCCTCACCTGCAGCCGATAGCACGCCTGTACTGCTGCTGCCTCTGCCTCATCTTCCGGCAAGTCCTTCCGCGGCAGCACGACTGCGCGCATGCCCAACAAATCAAACATCTCGCCCAGCCGCCGGCTGCCTGCTGCCGGGTCATTCAGCCGCAGCAGCTTGCGCATGATGCTGTAGAGGCTCTTGGTGCGGCTGAGCAGCTGCAGGCCTCCTGCAAGCGCCTGGAAGGATGCGTCTGCTGCTGCTGCGGCCTGCAGGGATGCCTGGCAGCGCGTGAGCAGGTCTGCTGCTGCGCCTGACATGGGCAGGACGTGGCGGGCTGTGCTGGCATAGGAGCTGGGGAACAGCACCTGCGGATGCAGTGGATGAAAAACAAATAAGTGTTGTTTCAGCGATGGCGGCAGAAGAAACAGCACAGGCAGTGATCAGGCACACACTGCGGCGTTCGCTCGTCCATCAGCTGCGATTGCACACTGCCGACTCCTGCGCCAAAACTGTCGCTGCACCATGCAAGCACCTGTGGATCGCAGCGAGCGTCGTACCATAGGAAGAATGCACGTGCCAAACGCGTTCAGCAGCATACTCAGCGCCCTGCAGCTTCATCAACTTCCACCATTAATATATCAAGCCATATTGCATAGCGTAAAGCCTCATCACCTTGAATGCAGCATCCTCCAGCGCAGCAGAGCAGCCGCCCAGGCCCAGCGCATGGCCCAGGGGGCAGTAGATGGTTAGGGCTTCCATGGCTGCCAGCTGCTGCTGGTGCGGCTGGCCTGGGGGCTGCACCAGCGCCAGCCACCGCCACACCACCTCGATGGCGCAGGCGCGCACATCATACGCGGAGAGCAGCCAACCCCGCAGCGCACTGCGGAAACAGACAGAAGAAGATACGAAACGCAACGTGAAGCACGCCACAAGACAATCATCAGTGTGATTGATGAAGTGCAACATGGCATGTGAGGCGCATAAACAGGGTCGCAGGACGTGATTGCTGTCCAATGCACCACACAAAATGGCGCAGAAGCCACCAGCTGGCATGCTCCAAAGACTTCGCAGCCTGGTTGCTGCTGATGCTGCATGACCATGTCAGCATCACTGGAGCTGCTGTACACAATTCTTCCCGCCTGTTGCTGGGCCTGGCTATGCTCTGTCACAATGCACAACCAGCAGCTGCTGCCCACCTCACCCGTGCAATGCACGGTGCTGATGCACCGGCCACGCTCACCACCCACTTGAAGAGTATTTGACAAACTGCGTAATCCAACCCACCTGCTGTTTTCATCGTCGTACAGCTGCACCCGATCTGTCGCATGCCGCACTGCCAGCACATCATGCACCAGCCCTGCTACCTCTGGCCCTAGCTTTGCCTGCACAGACCGGATGTGTAGCGCTGCAACATCCACTGCCTCTGCCACTATGCCTGCTGCTATGGATGCAGCATCCAGCGGCAGGCCACTTGCGTAAAGCTCTGCAAGTGCTGCTGCTAGCGCCAGCGAGCGCTGCACTGCAGGCCTGTTGCTGGTGGTGCGGCCGCTGCTTGCAGGACTGCTGCCGTCAGCTGCGGCAGGCACGCGCGACAGGCTGCGCACTGCGAGCTTCAGCGCTGACAGTATCAGCTGCGTGACGTCGTCCTCTGATGATGATGACGTATTGGATGGCCGTGCTGCTGCTGCTGCTGCTGGTCCTGCTGCTGCTCCTGCAGGCTCTGCTGGAGGTGCTGCTGGCTGCTGTAGCCGGGTGGACAGCTGGCCCCAGGCCTGCATGAGTGAGACAATGCCGCTGGGGTTGTCGGGCTGCTGTTGCTCGCTGCCCTGAGCTGATGCATTGCTTGAATGCTGTGCGCTGCTGGCCTGCAGGACACCAACAGTGCCAGCCATGGTGAGCTCAAGTCATAAGCAGCGTCGCTGCTGTGGCTGAAAGTTGGGTGTGGGAGCAGGGCCAGCAGGATGGCAAACGCACCTGGATAGTGGCCCTGAATGCTTGGTTTAAACTACTGGTGCCTTCGGACTCGCTCTGGCCGCTGCTGTAGCCTGCACGAATGCTGGGCCAGAGCAGCAGCGTGTGGCTGGAGGACCTGGATCCACATGGTGCACCAGGCAACCTCCTACTAGTAAGGCAGCTGCTACCAGATGTTATATGTGGCAGCTGCTTGACTAATTGACCCCGCTGGGCATGCGACTTCAGCAGGTGAAAGCCCCCGGCTTCGGCACTGGCTGTGAGAGGCATGCGAAAAACTTTATCACCATATCATTCTAAAACCGTCAATGGGATATAATGAATATGTATAGAGGCTCGATCGACGTCATCTGATGATGGTGGCTTCCCTCTCCCCGCTGCTAGGCAAGCGTCCTTTGCTTGCAAGCTGGTGGGTTATCTGCAAACAAAGAATCTTGAAGGTCACCAGCAAACATCCGTGAGATCTTCAGCACGGTGTGGTACGCAGTGAGATGTCATACCACGCACTGAACAGCAACGATGCCAATCGGGGTTGCACCTGCCCAGGTGTGAAATCAAATACTTCAAACAATGCTCCAATTTCTTACCGTCGACTTGGTGGTATGTTCTGGTGTGTGGTCGGTTTTGGAAGTTGCTGTTGCCTGGTGCTGTCGCCTGGTTTGAACGTGTGAGTGACTTGAGCTGCGGTCAACTGCTAGGGACTCAAAACAACCACCATTTAAGTTAGCAGCGCAGTTGCTGGGCTGAGCGTGGTCGAGCAGAAGCAGCCAACCACAACCAGCTGCTGCTGGGGCCTTCAAGTGGACACCACCACCGCCACTACCACCATGGCCAAGGACTTCTTTGACGACTTTGAGGCAAAGAAAATTGTGAGTGGGCAGCGTGTGCTGATAGGGGCCCCAACAGATTTGCTGCTCCTTATGCACTGCATCCACACCACACAGCATGTGGGGAAGCCCCCAGTATGTCCGCTGCTACATGAAGCTGCAATCGGCATCTTGCATCAACTGCACTGTGTCACAAGTTTTGTTGAACCCCTCTAGCTGTAGCGCAGGCTGTGAGTGCCATGCACACTAGCCACGCAGTGCAAGTCATCATAACCAGCCACATGGCACCTGGTACCTCAACAGCAAGACCAGGAGCGCGCTGACAGCAACGTTTGTGCACGCCGCTCTGCTGCTGCAGGTGCTGAGCTCCAGCTGCATGACCAGGCTCAATGAGATGTTGCAGCAGCTGGTCACAGATGGCAGGTGGGCACAACCAGCAACCAGCAGCAAACTGTGATGCTGACGAGTGCCCTGCCAGTCGCTGATCTGTGACAAGTTGCAAGCAACTGCAGTGCAGCCCTCTCGGCATATAAACATGCCTAACACGTTGTTTCCCGACACTCATGATACCTGCTGTGCTGTGGATGCAGCTCCCCAGAGGCAGGCCAGGCCAAATATGTGGAGCTGCTGCAACAGCTGGTGGCAGCGCAGGGCGCAACGCTCGAGGTATGCTGCTCTCGCCGGCGTTCCACGCCATGACTGCCAGCAGTGCGATCGGTTGTTGCAAGTGCCCTGCACGGGCAGATGGCGGATGCTGTTCATGCACAAGTGGTGATGTCAGGCCATTTGCACAGCAGCTGCGGCCTTGGTGTTCCTAACTGTCGCACCCTGTCCCTGCTGCTGCCTCTTGCTGCATGCTTGCAGGATGCTATCAGGGACAACCCCGGCTTCATTTACCTGGAGGCCGCAACAGACCCGCAGCAGTTCAGCGAGCTGCTTGCGCAGACAGCAGCAGCAGCAGCGGTGGCCAGCAAGGCAGCAGCAGCAGCGGCGGCTGCAGCAGCTGAAGGGGAGGAGGTGGCGGGCACATGGGAGCCACCTCCTGCAGATGTGCACCCAGAGACTGAGGAGGACTATGCATAAGCGCCGGCCTGTGAGGTTGGTACCAACAACGCGGTTCATTATGCAGGCAAGACCAGAATCAAAGGCAGCAGCTGCACAGCAAGTGGCCGTTGTGTGCTGCACGCCGTCATGCGTGTTAGACGCAACACTGCTCTGCAGCATGGATGCCTGCCAGACTATGATGTGATTGGAGAAGCGTGTTAGGATGACAATCTGGGTCTACTGCTTGCAGTCCTTGCCCTGGGAGTGATGAATGAAAGCAAATGCAGTTACTGAGAACAGAACAGCTACCAGTTGCTTGCCGCCTTTGCAGAATGGGATTGCGTGACCTTCCTTGACCTTGCATGTGTCTTGTTGTTGTGCAATAATTTTACCAATTCAGAGCGACCCGCATGCAAGTAGTTGCAAGAACTTGCGTTGCTGTTTTGCACAAGCTGTTGACACAAGTTGCAAAAGGCTATGTTGATACAGCATATGGTGGCTGTCATGGCACTTGCAGTTGCAGCTTGCTACGTTGTGTGGGCGATGGTTTGTTGTGCTGCCACCACACAGTGTGAGGCAGAATAGTGATACTAGTCTGAGTCCTGCAGGTCCTGGGTGTATCAGTTGTTCAGGCACATGCCGAGCGCGCCAGCATCACCTGGTTGCAGTTGTCATTTCTGTGCACTCTTCGGAAGTGGCGTATGGCCCACCATGCCCTGCTGGACACGTACCAACAGCTTGTATTTCACCTATTTATCAGACTGAGCCTTTGGCTCAGCTGGAACATATCCAAACAGACATGTTGTGTGCGAAAGCTTTCACGGCACAGATAAGATTTGGTTTCATAGTCATTGTGAACGCGTGCTGCATTGTGTTATGCTGAGTATGGTGCAAGACGTCATGCAGCGCTGCGATATGTTGTCCTGCCATGCGTGCATGCAAGTAACTTGCAACTTGCTGAACAGTACAAAGCTACTAGCATTGAGGTGCGCTTCTGCAGTCATCCGTAATGCTCCCCCCATCCAAAGGCGCTGAAAGCTAGCATTGTAAAGATGGAAAGTCTAGCAATTGAATAGTAAACAAGCAACTAGTTGTCAGCGACCCAGGCAGATTTGTGAGGAGCGCTCCTCCGCTCAGCCGTGGCACAGCGGCCGTTCCAGCATGCCCTGCTGCCCGGCAGCAGCTGGCGGCCAGCAACTGGCAGCAGCTGGCGGCCAGCAACAGCTACTGAGCAGACAGCAGTCACCCCAGATGTTGCAGATGCCAGCGTTTGACGGTCATTTTTATGTTACCAGGGGGGGCGAAACCCTACTGGGTGGCCATACACAGCAAGCAGGCGAACCTGACTGCCGGAGGCCTACGGCACTGTCGTCACCAGCAAGACACGCAAACACCCCTAACCAGGAGGTGCCCAGCGCCCGGACCAATAAATAAGCAGCGTTGAACGGTCTTGGCCGAGCCGCTAGGCTTTCAAGCCAAGCATACTGCACGCGGCATGAAGCTGTGCAGCTGAATGACCATTACCACACTGGGACACAGCAGAAGCGTGCAAAACACCATGAAAGCCGTAAAAGGAAACGGCAGCATCTACATAGCCTGCACTAGCATGCAGAATATTCTGAGTTCCCCGAACCCACCACCCCCATCTTGTGCAGGTTGTGTTCCTATTTGTCCCATGCATGGTGAATTGAGAGCCAAATGCACGCCGTCAACTGCACTTGTATCCAGTGATTGCTGTCGCAGCCTGGCAGGCTGCAGCCGCGCAGCAGCTTGCCCCACTAAACACTCGTCACCATCACTGTTCGTGAACCACAAGCACATCAATCTAGCCACAAAGAACACCATACTACTTGTATAGTATGAAACGATGTTATACAACGCAGTACACTACACTATGATTATTTCGTTGTTTGGCAGTACCATACAATACGATACACTTTCTGAACTGAACCCAATCCCAGGCACCAGCCCCACTGCCAAGAAAGCTTGATAAGGCATGCCTCCCTGCTGGCCCAAACCAATCTGGCCAACCAATGCTGAGATATGCTTGCCATGGCACAACAACAACAAGTTGCAAAACGAAATTATGTACATACTCACACTCTGCTGCTCAGACTGCGCAACAAGCGGACATGTCACCAGACTGCAGTGCAGGGTGCTTGAACAAACGCCTGCGTCCCAACAGCGCGGCTGGCAAGGACCAGCTGCACACATACTGCTACTGCTAACAGCCAACATGCAGGCTGTAGCATTGTGAATATGTTGGTGCTAACGCAGCAGCGGCAGCATCAAGTGTGTGCTTGTTGCCTGCTGCTGCTCCTCCTCACACCAATGCTGTTGCTGGCTTCACCTGTAGATCTTCTGTATCAGGTGCACCAGCACCATGCAAGAATAACACAGTTGGCTTAAGCTAAGTGGTGACGATTCATGGATTCAAAACCTGATCAGTGGCGGCACTGCTGTGGTTGTGTGCAAATCTTGACTGTGCCTTCCTGGCCCCACCTGCAGCATCCCCAGCAGGTCCTCCTCCTCCACGATGCATGCAGATCATCCATTACATTACATTACATTACATGCTCCACTCAACGAGGAGTGGGAACCCCAGTCAGGAGCCAACGAGAGGCTCATAGGGGGAAGAGGCTCATAGGGGGAAGAGGCTCATAGGGGGAAGAGGCTCATAGGGGGATATCATGATATCTGATCAGGTGCAGATCAGGATCAGGTGCAGATCATCCATATCATGTTATCTGATCAGGTGCAGATCAGGATCAGGTGCAGATCATCCATATCATGATATCTGATCAGGTGCAGATCAGGATCAGGTGCAGATCATCCATATCAAGATACCTGATCAGGTACACCAGCGCCATGCAAGTATGGCGCAACAGGTCAAAGCTGGTGGGCGGCACCTCAAGTTGTCAAAACCTGATCAGTGACGGCACTGTACAAACAGGCACAGCAGGCACTGCAGTGGTGGTTTGTGCATTCCCTGCGGGCACCTGCCGCATCACTAGCAGGTCCTCCTCCTCCACGATGCATGGCACAGCTGCTGCATGCACTGCTTGACGCGTGCTGAGGCTCCACAATGCATGGCCACTGAGGCTCCACAATGCATGGCCAGCACAGCAGCACAGCACAGCTGCTGCATGCACTGCTTTGGGTGCACTGAGGCTGGCCTTCTTGTGGAGGAACACCCCGACACCCCGGGGTGCATTTGGCGGACCCAAATGCTGCCCAGGGCCAGCTCAGCCTGCTGCTGCACCCTGAGGCACTGCCTGTCATCACCAATGTACCAATCAAGTATACAATCACCAACCAATTAAGGCACTGCCTGTACACTGCTGTACAATGCCCTCTGTGTGAAACTGCCACGCTGCTGCACCTCCGCCAAGCTGAACATCATGCCGGGCCGCGGTGATGCATGTGACCCGCCCTGGTGTGTTTGGAAGGGGCTGGGATGACAAGGTTGGGATAGGCGCTATCAATCCAAGGCGGTCTCCATTATGAAAACTTTGTGGTAGGCTCTGCATAGCAGCGCATGCGCGGGTCCCAGCATCTGCACATCGCACAGCCTGCTTGCAAGCAACAAATTGGAATCTCTGTGTCAAGATTGCTATGCCTTGCCCTATGTCGCGGCAACTGGTGCACCTGTCACCGGCTGCAGAATGCACTACTGTGTCTTCTTTGTCATGTCTTGGCTGCTGCGCTGGAAGAGGCGGGCCCACCACGTCTGCATAGCATGGCGTGAAGCAACCAAGTCACAGCTTTCAGCGGTTGAAGGAGCCGACATACATCCGCTGGCAATCATGGCCTATGGCAGTACATTGGCTGCCAGCACACTTGCAGGACAAGCAGACCTGCAGCAAGGACTGCAACAACGTTGTTCTGTTAACAACGTTTGTTCTGTTAACAGAATTGTTCAGCCGGGTTGTTCACAGGAGGCCACCATCAAGCGCTCACCTTTGTCATGCCTTGGCCGCTGTGCTGGAAGAGGCGGGCCCACCAAGTCTGCACAGCATGGCGGGCAGCAACCAAGTCTCATACGCAACCGTTGGTAAGGAAGCCACATACATCTGCAGGTCATAGGTGCACATGGCGACACATCCATGCACAGTTCCTGCAGAGCCTCAACACGACAATGCATCCGCAATTCGAGCCAAAGCGGGAATGAACCAGTTGTGTTGTAGGAGGGAGGCCAGCCTGCTCAAGTGCTCACCAGCTTGGGCTGCTTGGCCGGCCTGAAGGGCTCCAGCAGTGCAGTCATCTCATCAGGGATCTGCATGGTGTCGACATCGAACTCGCAAACGCCAGGCACTTGCGACCCTGGCACAAGCAGCAAAAGAATATCCACACAACATGGACCATTGAGATAGCTGGGGTGGGTGAAACACGGTAATCTGTCGCGAACATGACATGTCAGACTTGCTAGCGTACGATTCAGCCAGGCCTGGTGTGAAAGCAATGTGGTGCTGACCACCATGACAGCTGCTGCTGATAGGTGCTGATAGGTGCTTGCGGTTGCTGCTTGTGGGATGACACTCTGTGCAGGTTGTGGGGCCTTCCAACACGCAACATTGCCAGCACATTGAGGCCTCACCAGCTGCTGCTGCTGCTGCTGCTGCTGCTGCTGCTGCTTCTGTACGATGGAATTGGGTTCCAAGCAGTAGATATGCAAAATGCAAGCAGCGACACGCAGGCAGCGCACACAGCAAAGGGTTTGGAGAGTTCTTGCATGCCATGTTGACAGTAGCATGTAGCACCCATGACAGCAGCGCATGATGCTGTTGCTTGGGCTGCGTCTCTCATAGTCAAAGTGATGATGCAGGCCGGACACCACTCGCAAGGCCTAACGTAAGTACACCATGGCAGTCGCTGCTTGCAGAGTTTATCCCTTTCGCGTAAGCAACAAGTAATTGAACGGGATTGCTAGGCCACCATGACCTTATTTGTTGCCAGCCTGCGAGGACTGCAACATGTATCTGTCACACGCAGACTCCAGGCTGCAATGCCAGGTCAGCAGGATATGCCAGCAGCATCATGCAACCTGACAGCAAACCAGCTGTTGCACCAGGTGTACACACGCTCGTGTAGCTGTTTCTGCTTGCCTCCTTGCAGACACGGACTGGCATGGCAATGGCACTATGCATGCAGCTTGTGGCTGATCGATAGCCTGACTGATAGGCTGTCCATGAGCACCAGCGGACAGCACTTTGACTGCTGTTCAGCATCCTGCCTCACCTATGCGATCCCGCTGCCGCAGCACCTCCAGATAGGGTTCCAGCAGCTGCAACTGTCTCTGCCGCAGTAGCTTCAACTGCTGCAGCAGTTGCCGCTTGTCTGCTCTAGTAGCAGCATACCGCAGCTTCTTCAGCACTTCATCGCTTGCAAGGTAAGCCCTGTCTAGTTCTTGATAGTGTTCTGAGTGATAGCGATAGTCAGCTCGATAGGGGTAAGCCGTTGATGCCGCAGTTCGCTTGTCTTCAGCTGCTGCTGACATGCTGCCTCCTGCAGCAGGGAGCAGGCCATGTGTACACCATGCATGCATGGTGGACGAGCAACAATGAGACAGAATGTTGTGTTGCGTTGTGTGGCATCAAATGATCAAAGCTTGTCGTGTAGGCTTGTGGTTACTGTCAACACACTAAAATAGCATCTCAGCACCCGATAAGGTTGCACTTCTATAATACTCCTTGTGAATCAATTTGGTACCAATGTATGTTAATAAAGGCTGCAATGCCAGGTCAGCAGGGTATGCCAGCAGCATCTTGCAACCCTGCAGCATACCTGCTGTTGCGCCAGGTTTACAAGCGCTCGTGCTGCTGTTTTCTCCTTGCCATTTGCATTGTATGGCCATTTTCTTGTAGGCGCGGACTGGCATGGCAATGCATGCATCTAGCTTGGTGACTTATGACAAGCCTAGTGGCTTATGGAAAGCCTAGTGGACAGCCTAACTGACAGGCTGTCCATGCGCACCAGGGGACATCACCCTGACTGCTGTTCTCCGTCTAGCCTCACCTGTGGAACCCTGTTGCCGCATGTGCGGTTCCAGCAGCAGTTGCTGTCTCTGCTGCAGCAGTTGAAACTGCTG
The DNA here is from genome assembly GCA_004335835.1 of Scenedesmus sp. ARA3. NCBI lineage: Eukaryota > Viridiplantae > Chlorophyta > Chlorophyceae > Sphaeropleales > Scenedesmaceae > Scenedesmus > Scenedesmus sp. ARA3. Next base: position 96,326 of record RWJK01001090.1, on the reverse strand, counting down.
CAGCAATTGCCGTTCTTCTTCTCCAGAAGCATCCCGCAGCTTCGCCATCACTTGTCTGCTTGCATGGCAAGCCTTGTCAAGTTCAGAGGCGCCTGGGCGACTCGCTAGTGCTGCGATCTTTTCGTCTAATGCTGCAGACATCCTGCCTCCTGCAGCACAAAGTTGAGAAGGACTTGCGTGACACAGGTATGCATGCAGCTTTGAGACCGAGTGCCCGAGTGACAGGCAGCCTATAGGCATCAGGCAGGCACCACTGCGGCTGCTTTGTTCATCACAACCGCACCTGCAGTCGCCCGCTTTTGTTGCTGCACCAGTAGCGCGTATGGTTGTAACAGCTGCGCTCCTCTCTCCTGCAGCACTTTGAACTGCTGCAGTAGCTGTGACTCTTCTTCTTTTCTATCAGCAAAACGCGGCTTCTGCCGCAGTTCTCTGCTCGCAGTTCAAGTCCTCTCTAGCTCTGGGGAAGGGTCTGCGCAGTCGCTGCTGCCTCCACCTGCTGCTCAACTGCTGCAGACAACCGCCCCCCTGCAGCACAAAGCAGGAATTGCGTGGACAACATAGCAGAGGGCTCATGCTCAAAACTAGTGTGTGGTAAAGCAATGAGGGTTGTCAGATGATTCGTGCTTCTATAGGGCTTGGTGACAGAGTCACCAGAATCAATGGTGTTTTGAGCATCTCACGTGTTCCGTGGCAGCATTTCTGCATGAAAGGGCTGAGTGATAAATCAAGTGTCCGGTTGTCCTTGCTGCATTTCGATCGAAGCACGGGACGCACCTTGCAACGGGCTCGGCTGGGTGTCGGCTGCACCCGTGTGTATGATCAGCTGCGAATGGAAGAATCGATCGAAAAAATAGATGATACGGGTAGACTGCTACCATTGGTCAAAAGAATAGATGTCAGGAGTGTAGGCCTTTGCTACAACGCAGGATTAGTACCGCAGGATTAGGTGAGCGTGAACGAGCATGCCAGTGTATATGTGCTGTGCGCAGTCAGGTGTGCTGCATACACAACTAATACTTATACTTTGAATAAAAATTTTTACTTGTATTGTCACACCGAGGCATCGAAGTAGGGGGTTTAGACGACAAACCCCCGCCAGGCTGGTCAGGGCCGTCAGGGTGCTGCACACGTCACTGTCAAGTGCCGGTATGCCGAATGCCCGTGCTCAGCATCAACAGCAGCAGCAGCAGTGCAATGCAAGCAGTAACAGGAATGGGGCGGTGGGTGATCGTGCAAGTTGATGTGTGCTATGCACATCACACGGAGCTGGGATGATGGGCTGCTAGCATGGCACAAGATGCACAAGGCCTCGCGATAGCTGCCAACGCAGGGCACACGACGCAGGTGCAGAACGCAATGTGACTCGACAGGACGGCATTCGAAACACAACGGACAATCAGCAAACCTGGCTGGCAGGCTCAGTTGTAAGAGCAGCAGAGCTGGCTTGCTGGGTGCAGGAAAACATGCCACTGCAAACCAAACCTTTCAGCTGCTGTAGCTGGCTAGCTACAGCCGGGCAGCCAGGCATCAAGCATTGCAGCCTCACCTGCTGGTAAGCTGGGTACGCCTGCACTGCCAGGCTGAACTGCCAGTCGCGTACGCCACCAGCATACACAAACACGCTGCACCAGCAGCAGCAGCGGCAGCAGCAGCCGCAGTCAACGTGGCAGCATAGAGACAGGAATGCTCGTGAGGCATGAGAGCAAATGGGATGCTCACACTGATTTGCATCCGCATGCAGGTGCTGGCAGATGATGTAGCCCTTCTGCAACCCCAGCCCCACAGATAGCACTGCCCCGTAGCGTTCAGCAACTCCCAATGCCACCACACACGCTGGACAATGCTCCCAGACTCAGCAGGCAAGCACAACGACGCCGCTGCACCTCACTCACTGCTTCCAGCCAGCATCACGAGCCAGCTGCGCTGCCCAGTGCGCTCTTGCACTCTGCCTGCTCTGCAACACTAGCACATCCCCGCAGCCAGGCTGCTCAAAATGGTAGCGGCGGCTAAAGTGGCTGGCTGGCAGCAGCAGCGCAGATGGCAGCTCGTCGACTGCGGCAGCAGACAAGGCAGCAGCAGCAGCAGCAATTGCAGCGGCAGCCGCCATGGGAGCTACAGTCAGCAAGATCACCTGCTGGCACATGCTCCATACCGCAAGGCAAGTGCAAGACCCTGGCGGTGTATGCCGCGTCCGCTTGCACAGCAGCAGCAGCAGCAGCAGCAGCAGCAGCAGCGGCAGCCGCACCAACCTGGCAGGTGCAGTGCGCCTGGGATGGCTCCATACAGGGTGCGCTCGTCGTGTCGCCGCACATCAAGCACCAGCACGCGCCGGCCCTGCAGCACAGGCACTGCTGCTGCTGCTGCTGCCTCACTGCTGCTGGCAGCAGGACCATCTGCTGCGGCTGCCTCCTCATGTTCGACAGCACAGGGAGAGCCAGGCTGCTGCTGCTGCTGCTGCTGCTGCTGCTGCAGCTGCAGCGCTAGGCTGTCGCTCAGCTGCAGATACAGGTCCTCTGGCAATGCCGCCAAGTCCAGCAGCAGTGCCAATGCATCTCTATGTAGAACTTGCTGCGCTTGCATTGCTGCTTCACCTGCAGCAGCATGCTGTGTGGCCTCCTGCAGTGAGCTGGCACCCCCTTCCAGCACAGCAACTCTGTCATAACCGGCTGCTGCTGCCTTGGCTGCCGCTGCTGCCTGCTGCTGCTCGTTCTGTGCTATCAAGACTAGCAAATGGTGCACTGTGGGGACCAGGCTGCCTAGCTGACCTGCACTGTCTCCATCATTGTCTGGTCCGGCTGTTCCTGCCGCTGCTGCTGCTGCTGCTGCTGCTGCTGCTGCTGCGCTGGTCCAGGCAGCGAAGGGTGCTGACAGTGCGCCTGCTAGCTGTGACTCTGCAGGGAGGCAGCCGGTCGGCACGGACACCCCAGGGGTTGCATGGGGCTGTTACAAAAGGATGAAGGGTGACCTACACGCATTTTATTGTAACCAAAAGATTGTGTTGCTTTTGCTTCTATGCATGCTTACGCTGTTTGAGTGTGAGGGCACGCTTGCTGTTTCCTGCTGCTGGCGTTTTCTGTTGCAGCATGACATGCAGCAGCACCTCAGCGTCACCCACCAGGTATATGCAGTGCCCCTTGCAGCCAATTGGGCAGGTGATTGCCTGCAACATCCTCTGCTTGCCTAACATCCACCACAAAGTAAGGGACAGCTTGCAACTGCACCTGCAGGGGTGTGTGCGGAGTGACAGATGTGACAAGTCAGAGGCAGGAACAGCAGGGCTGGCACGTTGCTGTGCTGAGCGTGGCTCTTTTGTTTAATCATTAGCCAATCAAACAGCTTACCAGCCATGCCAACGCTGTTGGGGTTATGCTGAAGGCGTACTTGCTGGCCTGACCACCTTGCTGCGTGCTGCTGCTCGCTGCTGTGTTCTGCCTCTGTCGTGCTGCGGCCGCAATTGATTTTACAGCCCACAGGGCCGCAAGCACAACTGCTGAAAAAGTAAGCGAGCCCCCCGCGTTGATGAGCTTAAGTGGCATCTGATCGAGGGCCACGGCAACACTTCAACGTTCACAACCAATGACAACAACTAGTGCACGTATGCACAGCTGACGTCAAACAGCTTCATACGTTGCCAGGTTCAATTGCTTTGAAAGTGCATGCGATGCTGCGGAAAGAGAAGAACGTGTTACACGTCAGATGCACACCCGTCAGGGTTTTGGCACAGTGCCCAGGTCTGCTGACGCCCCACATGAATTTCCCAGCCAGAAGCATGCGCCTCACACGCGTTCGTATTACGCGCTCACACGCCACCACACCCCAGGCTGCACCACACGACCTCAACGTGCATACCAGCACAGCAAACAACCACACTACAGTGACTAGCCCAACCACTATGTTGTCACAAGCCACAGCTTTGCAGCTGCCCCTTTGTAGGTGGCCACACAGGCCAAACCATAATGTTGCAAGGAAGGTGAGAACCCCCTACCCCACTATAAGCTGTAAGCAGCAGGGCCTTAAACATACTGCAACTTCTGCCAGCCTGGGAAGCAAGCCACCCTGAGGAAGAGGAAAAAAAAGGAAGAGGAAATACACCAGGATACCAGGCGCTTCTCCCATCACAGCCGCCACCACTGGTGAGACAAAAAAGACATCGCCAAACAGGCTAATATGTAGCATATTCGCCTCAGCGATGTTCCTGGCAGGTAAATGCATAATCTGTGGGGGAGAGTTGCAGCTGCGTGCTTGGCACAGCTGGCGAGCCATGTCGCTGCAGTGTGCACTGCACAAGCGCTGCACAAGCTGCAAGTGCAGCACACATCTCCTGCAGGAATATACTGCTGATTAACCATCACTGTGGTTGCGGTTGCCGGCATAGTTGTGATGATAGCCAACATAACAGATCTGCAGGACAAGCCGCCTCAGCACAGCCAGCAAGTGCTGCTGCTGCTGGGTTCGCTTTTGAAAACACTGACAACACACAGCCAGGCGCAGAGCCTGTCCACACCCACTTGCGCGCATGCCAAGCTCAAACACAAGGAAGGACTGTTTGAGAGCACAAGTTCAGCAAAGTTATGTTGAGCTGCTTGCAGGAAACAATCGGCAGCGGTCATGGCACTGAGGCACTGCCTCCCGCCCCCGGCAATTGGGCTTGTTCAATTGTGCTGTGGTAGAGAGCCAGTAGGATTCTGTCCCCCCTGGTAACAAAAAAAGGCACTGAGGGCTGCCACTGCCCCGCAGTGCTTTGGAGGCTCACTGGAGGCCTGCATGAACGGCCGCTGCGCAGCTCGTGCCAAAACCGCAACGCAGACAACCACAACATCAAAGAGAGAGGGCAAGCCTGCAGGGTCCCGCACATGCAACCACGCTCGTCAATTCTCCGTGTTTGTTCGAATACAGCGGCACTGCACCTCCACCTGAAAACTGAGTTGGCCTCAGTGTTCCGCTGTATGGCGTCAGATGTGCCTCAGGCGGTGCGGGCCACTGGCTCAACACAGGTGCACACACATCATGTGCACACACATGATGTGTGTGTGCACATGATGTGAACACACATGTGCACACACATGTGCACACGCTTTAGATGTACACATCGTGCTCGCCCGCGTTGACCTTGGCCATCTTGCGCGACAGCATGCGCTTGGCGCTGTCGCTGAGCCCCTCAGCCGCCTCCTTGGCGATGAGCTGCTCGCCGATCTTCTTGGCCTCCTCATCACCGTAGTCATTCAGGTACTCCTGCAAGGGGTTCAACGCACAAATGGAAAGGCACGAAGAGCAGTTGGAACATATACTATGTCCGTGATACTCTGTGTGGGACAGACATACAGAGCGCGCTTGAGTTCAGCCGCCTCCGGTGATGAGCTGCTCGCCGATCTTCTTGGCCGCCTTTTCACCATAGTCGTTGAGGTACTCCTGCAAAAGGTTCAAGGCACAAATGGAAAGGCACGGAGAGCAGTTAGAACATATACTATGCTCGTGATACTCTGTGTTCCTGTAAGGGGTTCAAGAGACAAATGGAAAGGACCGAGGGCAGTTGAAACAAAAGTATCTGTGTGGGACAGACATAAGAGCAGCCCGTGAGTTGAGCCGCCTCCTTGGCGATGAGCTGCTCGTCGATCTTCTTCGCCTCCTCATCACCGTAGTCGTTCAGGTACTCCTGCAAGGGGTGGGGAGGGGTGGGGAGGGCA
>RWJK01001090.1:25852-90518 GCA_004335835.1 Scenedesmus sp. ARA3 | reverse complement strand
TGCGCTGAGGTGCTGCAGGCCGCGCATGGGTGAACAGGCTGCTGGGGTGGCAGCAGTTCCTGGCTTGAGGTTGCCGGTCTGCCGCCTGAACCGATGCCAGCACACACTACACCCCTATATGGCACAAGGATTCCTTCGAAGGTATCATGACACACAACTATCTTCAACCAAAGACTATAACTATAACAGAAAACTGCGCCTCACCTGCAGCGTGAGCAGGCTGTTGGGGTGGCAGAAGTTCCAGCACACACAACCTATGATGTACAGATATCATGCTTGGCAACTATCTTTCAACAAGAAGTTCAGCTAAAACAGCCCCACCCACCTGCAGCGTGAGCAGGCTGTTGGGGTGGCAGAAGTTGTGGATGTTGCCCGCCTTGGCGATCTTCATGAAGTGCTCGCCCGTGCGGCCCTTGCGGTAGCAGGCGGTGCACCAGCTGGGCACGTAGCCCTTGGCCATGAGGTCCTTCACCACCTGCGTGAGGTGAGGCAAGCGGGCAGGCGCACGACAGAGCTCATGAAATTGCCTGGCTGGCAATGCAACGAGTTCCTGCGGCTGAGCTGCCTGCTGCCCCTGATACCAACAGAAAAGTGACACTACATGCTTGTTGCTGATGGTAGTAGCACGAACAGTAATACGCGGGCTGTGCGGTGGTCCATGAGGCTGAACTGGCCGCTGCTCAAAAGGATCAAAAAAGGCTTTAAGAGTGACCGGAACAGATGCAAATGCCGCACCTCGCTGGCTGTGCGGTGGTCCATGAGGCTGAACTGCCCGCTGAGGTCTCCCAGGTGCTTCTCAGTGGCCTCGTTGTCATCCCTGTGGTAGGCGCCCACGTCGGTGCGGCTGCCTGCACTCATCTGGCTCATGCCCACCTTGTGACGCAACAGATGACACACAGGAAGCAGCAGCAGCAGCAGCAGGGCAGTGTGTTGGAGTGTCAAGGTGTCATCCCTGTGGTAGGCACCCACGTCGGTGCGGCTGCCCGCACTCATCTGGCTCATGCCAACCTGCCAACCAGTAGTTGACACACAGGCAGCAGCAGCAGCAGCAGGACAGTGTGTTGGAGTGTCGAGGTGTCGTCCCTGTGGTAGGCGCCCACGTCGGTGCGGCTGCCTGCACTCATCTGGCTCATGCCCACGTGGCAGTGGCAGTGGCAGCAAGCAACAGCAGCAGCAGCAGCAGCAGCAGCAGCAGCAGCAGCAGCGAGTGTTGGTGATTGTGAGATGCAGAGGGTGATGCGATTCACATGCGGCTGCCTGCGCTCATCTGGCTCATGCCCACCTGGTGACGCAACAGAAGTGGTGACAGCACAAGCAGCAAAACAAGGTAACACAATATATTCAGCACAATAGACAAGATAGGGAGGTGCATAGCAATGCCAGTTGTCCGAGACACAGCTGTTTTATCCGCGCCAAGCAAGGCTAGGTGCTGTGCATATGCACGTCTCAACTGCAGCAGCTTGTCCCTCATCTGCAGCATGCAGCTCCCCTCAGCAGCTCATCCAACTCACAGACAAGCACACCAGCAGACAGGCATACAGCAGGTGCCCACCTGCAGCAGCGCATCCCTGAAGCCATAAATAATGATATGTGAAACTATTTGCAGCATGCAGCTGCCTCAGCCGCCGCACCTGCAGCAGCTCGTCCCTCATCTGCGGCGACTCGCGCATGCAGGCCCCTCAGCAGCTCATCCACACATATACATAAACTGGTTTGGGGCGCGGGGCCGATGGCGTTGATGCTATGGCTTGATGGGTAACATGATGATGAAACTGGTGGTTTGACCAAAAAGCAGACAAGTCAGCCGCCGCACCTGCAGCAGCTCGTCCCTCATCTGCGGCGACTCGCGCGTGGACAGGATCATGCCAGTGTAGGGAACAGCGATGCGGATGATGGCCACCAGCTTCTTGAAGTTGGCGTCATCCACCTGGACAATTATGCAGCAGCAGCAGCAGCAGGACGTTTGCTTTTAGTGTGTATAACTTGGTATGTGTGCTGCACCACTGTTTCAATGTCTGAGTGGCCGGCGCATCGCAGCACGCGTAGAATACAAACAGCGCTGAGGTACCTTGCAAAGCAGCCGCGTCTGGAGCGGTCACCTAGGCACAGCAGCTATCGGTGCTGTAGGTCAATCAACCACTGCTGCATCAACTTGCAGACACATCGCCTGAAACACACCTCGTAGGGCGGCCGTATGGAGAGGTCGGAGCCGTCTGCTGGGCGCAGGCGCGGCACGCTGATAGTGTGCGGGCCCGCGCCGTACTCCGCCTCCAGGTGGTTGCTGTGCTGCAGCATGGCCAGCACCTCGTACCTGCGACAAAGGCAAGTCGTTCACGCAGTATTGTGAAAAGTGTTCTGATAAGTGTTCAAGGATCAACCCCGCCCCAGGTACTTGCAGTGCTGCAGCATGGGCAGCACCTCACGCCTGCAGCCAGTGCGCATGCAATATAAACCAGGTATTCCGCATCATTCTGGGTGGTTGTGTTACCTCCAGTGAGTTGCAGTGCTGCAGCCTGGGTTGCAGCTCGTACCTGCGCGGACGTACATCATACTAGGCGCAAAGAGGTGGGACAATGCAGCTGTGCTACAACAATGGGCACAACCACTGGTTGGTGTTGGCAATGGTGGCTGCTGTGCTAAAGCATCGCCAGCACCTCACCCCTGCCGCAGTACAAAAGGCACTTTCACCTATGTCAACACCCCCTTGTCGTCGTACAGCCCAAAGAGCGTGCAGATGCCGTGTCATTAATGCCTCCCCCAGATAACACTAACATAACACAAATGTAAAATGAAAACTCTCCCGTTACAAATAACACGCCCCCACGTACTTGTAGTCGTACAGCCTGAAGAGTGTGCCGATGCCCACATCATCAATGCCGCCCCTGAAGGCGCGGTCCTGTGTGAGCAACCTGTGGTTGATGCCTCGCACCCCTTCTCACCACGCACACAACCATGCGTAAGCATGTAGCAACAGTGTGATCCCCCTCAAGCAACCGCCACCACACGTGATGTGCTGGCATCACAAATGCTCCGCCCTTGCGATGGATGGAGCAAAATGATGCCAGCACAGCAGGTGTGGTGCTACCCTCCCATGTCACTCCTATTACACAACATCATGCACCTTTCAGATAAACCCACTTGCAGTCGTACAGCCCAAAGAGGGTGTCAATGCCCACGTCATCAAATGCATGTCACCAAAAATAACACATACATAACAACATAACACAAACAACCCAACCCACTTGTAGTCGTAGAGCCCGAAGAGTGTGCCGATGCCCACGTCATCGATGCCCCCCCTGAAGGCTCGGTCCTGTGTGAGCAGCCGGTGGTTGAAGTCGGACTTGGGCCCGCTCACGTGCATCTTGGCAAAGGTGGGGCGGTGGTACGTCTCCTGGAACAGCGTGAAGGTGCCCACCTGCAAGCATAACATAACAAATAACACAGGATTTCAGTATTCAAAGTCTAGGCACAAGCGTCACGCACGTCAAACTGACGGTCCATGGCTTTGATGGTGACATGCCGATGTTGATAAAGAGGGGGGCCAAATATGTAGATGAGTGCGCGCTGCAGGGCTGTCACCACCTGCTGCTGCTGCAAGCCCAGCTGCAGTTGTAGCGATACTGCTACGAGGACTTTGCAATGTTTTCAACGCTGCTGATGCCAGAGATGCAGTCCGCATGCGAACACTCCCTGCTGCTGCCGCTGCTGCCCCTGCTCCTCCTGCTGCCGTCAATTCCGCTGCTAACGCTGCTGCCCCAAGCGTATGTCACAGTACCCAACGCAATGCCGCAAATGAAGCACAGATGCTTACGCAGTCTGTGGCCTTGAGCCGCCGCATGTCAGACACAGGCAGCATGGGACCTGCTGCTACTGCCGCTGCTGCTGCTGCTGCTGCTGTGCAAGTAGCTATACTATAGTTAGTAGCACAGTACGCAAAAAGTTGCTCACGCAGTCGGTGGCCTTGAGCCGCCGCATGTCAGACACGGAAAGTGTGGGGATCTCCACGTTGACGCGCCGAATGTTGCCGCAGGGGTCAGTCTTCACGCTGTTAATCACGTGCAGCGCCTGCACGGAGCAGTAGACGATGTTGCAGACGAGGCACAGCAGTATGCGAAGCCGCATAGCGGTCAGCGCACAGAACTACCGCAGGGACCGGTCTCCACGCTGCTCATGACAAGCAGCGCCTGTTGTAGAGCAAAGGCATGACTTGCAGTGCTGCTGCTGCCCAACCACTGGTGGCACGTGATCTGCAACTGCCGTATAAGCATTTGCAAACCTCCCTGCTGGCCTAGTTTCCAACACAAAAAGCAGTTTCTCGCTATAACTCACGTGCAGGAACTGGTCAAGTGTGCTTGGGGTGATCCCCGTCAGCACCAGCAGCCGCAGGTGGCCCTGCAACGTGATCTGCACTGCCCCGTACGCAACCATTTGTCTACTTGCGTTCCAATGTCTACTTGGGTTCCAACACAAACAAAAAAAGCAATCTTGTTCTCAAACTCACGTGCAGGAACTGATCGAAGGTGTACTTGGGGTGCTCGCCCGTCAGCACCAGCAGCCGCCGGTGGCCCTGCCGCTCCAGTGCGCCCACCTCCTCACGGATGTCGTCATCTGACAATGCGGTGCGCTGCAGCGGCAGCAGCAGCAGCAGCCCCAATTGCATCAGATGATGCTTGCATATGCACATGCTGCAGCTGGCCTATGTGTGTGCGTGTGAGTCACCCTCTGCGCGCGTATTGCATGCTGCCACTGTTTATGTTCACATGATAGCCAACTGCTGCCGGCCCCAGCGGCTAGCACCCATAGCAGCACTAGAACGGCTGCCACTGCTGCCAGCGGATCTGTTGTGCATGCCACCATAGGTTTACTTGCTGCTCATGCGCCCCCTCACACCTGCAGGCCCGTGCTGCCCCGCGCGGAAGGCGCAGCTACTGCCGTTACCGCCGCTGCACTGGCACACGCCTGCCCTCACACCCCACCACACCCCTGCCACACCCCCTCACACCTGCAGGCCCTTGTTTCCCGCGCGGAAGGCGCAGTAGGTGCAGCTGTTCACGCAGTAGTTGGCGATGTACAGCGGCGCAAAAAGAACGATGCGGTTGCCGTAGATGCGGTTCTTGATGGCAAAGGCTGTATCATACACCATGTCCATGAGGTCGGCATTGTTGGCGTCGATGTTGAGTAGTGTGGCGCACTCCTCCACGGTGAGGCCCTGCACGTACTCCGACTTGCCTGCAGGAAAGTTTGCAGGAAAGTTTGCAGGACAGTTTGAAGGCAGCAGCAGCAGCAGGAGCACATGCAGGGACATCAGCAGATCAGAAAGCGGGTTACCATGGAGCAGTGCTCGCTGTTTCGTCTGCTGCTGCCCCTGTTTCTGCTGCTCCAGTGGCGCGGGGCGGAGGGCGTCATTCCTATGACTGGATTGGTGACATGTTGACATGAGGAGGAAGCGGAGTACAAAGAAGATGTATGCCATGTGCATGAAGGCAAGCCCTGCGAAAGCAAGATTCTGCTGTCAGAGCTGTGCTTAAAGGATAATAAGATTGCTTCTCCAGCGCCTTACAGTGCAGACACACACAACAAAGCAACCGGCACAGCAAGCAGCAGCAGCAGCAGCAGCAGCAGCAGCAGCGGAGGTGCTACCTGGACATGGCACCACTGGCCAAGTACAGGCACCGCTAGCGGCCATGCAACAACCAGAGCATGTAAAACGCACCAGGTGTGTAGTTTGTCAAGAACGAGCGCTCCTTGGCTGCTTCCAAGATAGCCTTGATCGCCACTGGGTCCTGGGATGCCTTCTTCGTGCTCTCTAACGCTGCGTTGATCTCTTTGTGGTTGATGATGCTGTCAACGTCTTTGTACTGCAGTCACATTCGCCACACACGGAGTCACGGCATCAGCGTGGGCATCAACCGAGCTGCCATGGCAAAACGTCGAAAGCCCATTATGTGCAGCTGCGACACCGACCTTGTGGCCTTGCTCCTTTTCGACACTCCATAGCATCCCTCGTGCTTGTTGAAACTGCTGAGAAAGCTTGGGCAACAGAGAGCAAGCTGCTGGAGCCAGCAGCTGTCCCGCCCGCCCTGCCGTGGCCAGGCTGTTCAGCAGCATGGCTGCAACGCTATCAAATATTTACACCAGTCTATGATAGTTATACCTAAATCTGTTGAAGAAGCACGTCACTGTACGAGACGATTACAATAAGAGCGGGATGCTGTGTGGGTGAACGGCGTCATCCAAGCGGTCAAAAACGAACTACGTAAGTAGGTATCTGCTTTGTGAGATACGTAGAGGCGTGAAGCCGCGTGCACTGACAATGACAGCTCCCGTTGACAACGGAGAGCCCTAACCATCGGCTGTGCAGGCATGAACGCCATATCGGCAGGCCTTGAAAGTGGTTGAACTACTTGTCTTCAACGGAAGGTCGCAAGACATCGAGGTGAAAGCTAGCACACCGGTTTCGCGCGTGAGACGAGACGTGTACAGTTCCGTTTTCCTTTCTTCACCCTGTGCCGCTCACTGCACATCAACAAACAACTTACACTTATGTACATGTGCTTGGGCTGCTAGTGTTCTTCACCAGGCACAACTTCCGGATTCGACACAGGAGGCCACCAGCGGCATACTCGTCAACAGTGGCAGAAACACTGTTAAGACAGTGATCGAATCACATGAGCAGCTAGTGAGGCGCGTGGTGGAGCAACCGTCACAGCCCTAGTGTCAGCAGGAACCAGCAGCATGCTGCCTGCAATCGCTGCACAGGGCGCAGGGCTGCAGTTGCTTGCAGCTGCAGGCGGCCCCTCGCTGCTCCGGCTTTCAAAAGTCCTTGCGGGCTGCAGCATGCGGGGCTTCAGCGCAGATACAGCAGCAGCAGGGGTTGCTGCTGGAGGTGCAGCAGAAAGAGAAGATCCTGCTAGCAGGGTGACTAAGCACCTCAAGGTGGGTGCACAGAGGCTTGCAGCACTTGGAAGATGAACAATTTTTGTTTTGGTGGATATCTTTTGAGTGTCGCAACTAGTGCTGCATGGTGTTGCTGATGTCTGCTGCTGGTCGCTGGCCTGCAACAGAGCAGCAATGTTGACTCATATACTTGCGTGTGGCAAGTTTCGTCGCATCATTAACCAGATACATATCCTGACGGTCTGGACTTGTTAGGACAGCCAGGGATAGGACAGCCAGGGATCTCTCAACAGCATATGCCCAGCACGTGTACAGGCAACACTGCCGTTGCCTTGGACATCCGCATGCCGACACACATCGCCGCAAGTGACTCATCGCCACTGTGAAGCCCAGAAGCGCACCTCACCTGCTGCTGCTGCTGCTGCTGCTGCTGCTGCTGCTGCTGCTGCAGGACTTTGCCAAGCTGCCCTGGGAGGTGGACATGCCTGCTGACAAGGCAGCAGCAGTGCTAGGCAGCTACCTGGGGGTACCCAACCTGGAGCCTGCTGCAGTGCTGGACCTCGACATTGACCAGATCACAGGTGAGGCAGAGTTTTTGTAAGAAATAGTTTGTATAAGTGTTCCTGGCTTGCCCCACTTTGAGCCTGCTGCTGTGCTGGACCTGGACACTGACCAGATCACAGGTGAGGCAGGGTGGCAAGCGTTTCCTGATGGTTCAGCTGCTTAGTGGTGTTTGCTGCTGGGCGCCTGCCTGGGGGTGCCGCAGCTCGTGCTGGATGACGAGAATTGTTTCACCCACAAGCTTGCCTGTGACTGAGCACATGTATCTGTATGCTTTTATGATGTCCTCACCCACTGACTTGCGCCCACACCTGCAGGCATCCTGGAGGAGACCACCAACAAGGGCAACAGCCAGCTGCAGCATTCCAGTCTACATCTTTGCGCAACATGTGATTGAACATCTGACTGACTGAACATTCGACTGAACTTCTGACTGGACATGTTGCTTTCCTGCAGGCATCCTGGAGGAGACCACCAACAAGGGCGACAGCGCGCTGGAGAAGGCGCTGTTCAGCCACGCAGACGCAGTCACGCAGCGCTTCTTCGGCGACGCGGTGTACTACAGGTGGGCGGGTGGCGATCACAGCAACGTGTGCCTTGCAGCAAGCGTGTGACGGGTTTAACTACAGCATGCAGTGCCAGTGGCTATGCCTGTGTTTTCGTCACTGAAACACAATGGTGCTGCTGCAACGTATCCATGCAACCACCTGCAGGGGCATTGTGGAGTTCAGCAACGTATGTGTGAACGACTGCGGCTACTGCGGCATCCGCAAGCACATGGGCGGCGTCAAGCGCTACACCATCCCCATCGATGAAGTTGTAGAAGTGGCCAAGTGGGCTTTTGAAAACCGCATGGGCACACTCATGCTGCAGTCGGGTGAGTGGCTGAGGCCGCATGCGTCAACTCTCAGTCAATACACTCATGGACACTGCATACCGCCAGCTTAATGTATGGTGGGTCGTGCGTCTGCTTGCATGCACTTTGCTAAAACACATGCTTGACACTGCAATGCCTCACCCGCAACCTTTTCACATCACTGGCTGCAGTCAAGCTGCCCAAGCCTCAGCGGCTGGCGCACCTGAAGGAGCTGGTACCCCGCATATGCATTGCGCTGCTGCTGATTACAATGCTGTTGTTGAAGGGCCTGTGTTGCGCGTCTGGCTACTGTGGGCAAGCTGCCCACCCCGCAGCGCCTGGCCTACCTCAAGCCTATGTGGCAGATGCATCACACTGCTGCTACTCCAGACAACTAATGCTTGTGTATACATGTTTCATGTGGCTGGCGCTGTGCAGGTGAGCTTCCCACCCCTCAGCGCTTGGCCTACCTGAAGGAGCTGGTGGCGCGTGTGCACCAGGAAACACTGGAGCTGGACATGACCCAGCGCGGGCTGGACCCCAAGGTGCGGTTTTGGGGATATTCCAGGGGTGTTGTCAGCGTTAATGTTGATGTTGAGGTGCACAAGTGAACGGCTTATGTTGCGCATTATGCCTGCTGCTGCGTGCGTGGGAGGCGTGCCCGTTTGTGGTATCTTCGCTCGCCCACAGGTGCATCGTGCGACCGCTCTTGATGCTGGCACACGCTTCCTCGGCCTCTGTCTGTTAACTACACCAGGCCCTGTGGCTGCCGTCTGTGCTGCTGCTGCCCCTGCAGGCGCCTCCTCCTGCTGACGCCCTCCTGGTGACGCCCTCCTGCTGACGCTGGCGAGCTGGGGCTGCATCACTTGCTGGCAAGGGCTGTGTGTATGAGTGCAAGGGCTGCGTCATATGTATCAAATGCTGCTGTGCTGTGCTGGCTGCTGCCTTTGCAGGCGCCTCCTCCTGCTGACGCTGGCGAGCTGGGGCTGCATCACTTGCTGGCAAGGGCTGTGTTTATGAGTGCAAGGGCTGCGTCATATGTTTCAAATGCTGCTGTGCTGTGCTGGCTGCTACCCCGCAGGCGCCTCCTCCTGCTGATGCTGGCGAGCTGGGGCTGCGCGTGGCGCTGTCAGTGGGGGAGCTGCCTGAGGAGCACTACCAGGTGCGCAGCAGCGGCAGGTTCAACATATGTGCTGTGATTGTTTATATAAAGGGCTGGTGTGCAGTGCTCAGCGATGTCAGTCGGGGAGCTGCCTGAGGAGCTACCAGGTGCGCAGCAGCGGCATAACGCACCACTGGCTGCTGCATGCAGGGCAGGGCAAATTGTGCTGCATTGTTCTTCTGGTTCCTGCTGTCACATGTATTCTTGGTGCGCAGTGTTACCTGCTGCATATTGAGAACCGCGCTCTCAAGTCTTTAGACTGAACGGTATATTACCGTGACATGCTGTAGCAGCTGCAGGATGCGGGCGCGCAGCGTTACCTGCTGCACATTGAAAATTTCAAAAGCAGCATCCAATTCAAAATCAAACAACACGTACATGGGTTTGTCATGCTGCAGGAGCTGTATGATGCGGGCGCGCGGCGCTACCTGCTGCGCATTGAGAGCAGCAACCCTGAGCTGTACGCGGCGCTGCACCCGGACGCGATGAGCTGGCAGCGCCGCGTGGACTGCCTCAACAGCCTCAAGAAGATTGGATACATGGTGGGCTGTAACTCTTATGTGTTACGAAGTTACTTTTATTGTGGTCCTTCACCAAGCATGGGGTTTTGGCTGCCGGCGGCGCTGCACCCGGACGCGATGAGCTGGCAGCGCCGCGTGGACTGCCTCAACAGCCTCAAGAAGATTGGATACATGGTGGGCTGTTACTTTGCTGTGTTATTTTGTGTCATTGAGTGTGAATGTCAGGAAGGTGGGGCTGCTGGCGGGCGGCGGCTGCTCGCCTCCCATGTAATCCGCCTTGTGTCCTGTGCTGTTGAGTGTAAGCAGCGCAACAGTGGTATTGCCAATGTGATGTGTTATTGCCACCTGCGCTACTAGTTGCTGTCGCTGGCCGCGGCATTGCATTGCATTGCATTTGTTACACGGAGGCGGTCCCCCCACCGGCCGCGGTGTGGGGAACTGACTTTGGGGTTCTTTTTTGCGATGTTTCTGTGGTGTAGTGCTCATACAGCAGCAGCACCTGCTTGACATCAATTGGGAGTTCCCGCACAGGTTCAAATCCTGTTCACCGCAAAGTGATGGCATGAAATAGATTCTACCACAGAGTGGCGCAAACCGCTAGCACGGTGGCGGTGATGGCGGAGTGGTTAAGGCGATTGACTAGAATCAGGGTGCTTTTTTGCTTTCTGCATTGCTGATGGTTGCCTTGGTAAAATCCTGTCCACTGCAAGGAATGTGTCTTGCCCTGCTCACAAGTGTAAGCGGTGATGGCGCAGTGGTCAACGCGTTTGCCTTTAGGATGCTTATTTGCTCTGCAAGCTGTTAGCATTGCAGTCGGTTGCTGTTACTTTGTTGCAACTGCAGTCTTGCAAGCAGCAGTGCTGAGCTTGCTCGCACGTCTTATTGTGATCCTGGCACTGCTGCTGCTGCTGCTGCTGCGGCTGTGCAGGTGGGCGTCATGGTGGGCCTGCCTGGCCGCCACTTGGCGCTACCTTTGTCAGTGTAGCCTCACTATGGCTGATCCAGCAACAATGTGAACATGTCTGATGTGGTCCCTGCTGCTGCTGCTGCTGCTGTGCAGGTGGGCACTGGCGTCATGGTGGGCCTGCCTGGCCAGACGCTGCGCGACCTGGCGGGCGACATCCGCTTCTTCAAGGAGATGAACGCCAACATGATCGGCATGGGGCCGTACATCACAGGTGCGTGGCTGGAACGTCATTTATGACATGCGTCAGCGGATTCTGACAATTGTCGGCGGAGTTGGTAAGCCTGGCGTGGTTTTTCTTGTACAGTTTTGCACAGATGCTGGCGCTGGGAGGTGTCCCTGGGGTTTGGCGGCGGTGGGGGTACCAGGGTCATGTCCAAATACACCATACGCATATGCACTGTTTCTTCAAGGAGCTGAACGCCAACATGATCGGCATGGGACCATACATCACAGGTGCGCAGCGCGTAACCATCAGCAACATCATGAACGAAATTGGTCTGGCCTTGTGAAGTTCTGCCTGCAGGTGCGCACACGCATGCATGGCCCGCAAACCATCGCACGCTCACGCGTCTGTCGTCACACAACCCTTGGCTGATGCTCCTGCTGCTGCTGCTTTATCCTACAGAGGCCGGCACGCCTGTGGCGGACATGTGGGAGTCCATGTTTGGGCACGTTGACAAGAAGGCGCACATGAAGGCCATGTTTGACCTCACCACGCGCATGAACAGCCTGGCTCGCATTGTGGTGGGATCAGCCAACATCAGCGCCACAACGGCACTGCAGGCGATAGAGCCTAACGGGCGGGAGATTGCGCTGCGGCGCGGCTGCAACGTGCTCATGCCCATCCTCACACCCACCAAGTGAGTAAAAGCTGCAGGCCACAAGTAAGCCTGTGTTGGTGAAGGACGGCAAGCGGCGCAACGGGCTGTAGATGTGCTTGCATGCTCTGTTTTTTGACGCGCTCATGCTCATCCTCACACCCACCAAGTGCGTGCGGTACTACTTGGCCATGTGTGCTATGTGCATCATTGTGGTAGGTGGAGCTGCAACAGTGTTTGCCGCACGCGTGCATCTTTATACCTGCAGTGATATGTTGCAGCGCAGGTTTGTTGGATGTTGGGGCTGAATATCCCTCCACCACTTGCTGCAGGTACCACGAGCACTACCAGCTGTACGAGGGCAAGCCGTGCATCTCCGAGACAACTGAACAGTTCCTAAACCGCCTTCATTTTACACACAAAACCCTACTCTTGTTCGTTGCGGCTGCAGGTACCGCGAGCACTACCAACTGTACGAGGACAAGCCCTGCATCACCGACACAGCAGAATGACTGAAACCCCTTCCCTTCACACAAAACCCTTGCTCCGTGCTCTGCCGCAGGTATCGCGAGCACTACCAGCTGTACGAGGGCAAGCCGTGCATCACCGACACAACTGAACAGTTTCTCAACCGCCTTCATTATACACAAAACCCTACTCTTGTTCGTTGCGGCTGCAGGTACCGCGAGCACCACCAGCTGTACGAGGACAAGCCCTGCATCACCGACACAGCGGAGAAGTTGCCTAAACCCCCTTCATTGTACCACAACATTCTATGCTTCTTCTCTGATGCAGGTACCGCGAGCACTACCAGCTGTACGAGGGCAAGCCCTGCATCACCGACACAGCGGAGGAGTGCCGCAAGTGCCTCAACGCGCGCGTGTCCATGATCGGCAAGCGCCTGCGCCAGGGCGCCTGGGGAGACCCGCCCAACTTCCTGGCCCCGGTGGCTGGCGTGGACGTGCAGGCGCTGCAGCAGGCACAGTCGGCTGGCGTGGCGGGCGCTGGCTCAGGTGCGTGAGCCAGCAGCCGGAGTGGCAGCCTTAGCCCTAGCCGACTGGGGACACACGCAGCTGCGCGTGTATCACCAGGGTTGCAGTTTGCACCACGTGCATGCCGTTCTTGTCACGTTGAGGTGATGCCAGCTGTGGGTGAGCATTGCGCCATGGCTGTGGCTGGCGTGGGTGTGCGGGCGCTGCAGCAGGCGCAGTCGGCTGGCGCTGGCTCAGGTGCGTGAGCCAGCAGCCGGAGTGGCAGCAGCTTGACTGATGAGCTCGCTTTGCACCACTAGTTATGCGGCTCATGGAAGCGGTGGTGCAGGCGTTCAGATCTTGTTGCGTTGGGTGTCGAGCTGAGCCGTAATTCGTGGCGCATGGCACACGGGTTATGGCTGTGGCAGTAGTGGCTGGCGTGGACGTGCGCGCCCTGCAGCAGGGGCTGCCGGCAGGCGCGGCGGGCGCGGCGGGCGCTGGCTCAGGTGCGTGAGCACCTGCGCGTTTGTTTGATCCGCCCACTGAAAGGACTGCTTAGTAAGAGACAGTTTGAGCTGTGATTGTGAGCGCGAGGGGAGTGTGTGTTGCAACGTAAGCTTCACCTCTATGTCACTCTGGGTTGTTGTAATGTTGAGATGCTAGGTGCGCTGTGAGTCAGGACGGGGCATGGCTGTGAATGTTTGAGGATAAACATGGTTGTGGCACGGCACTACTCTTGGCTCCTGTACGTCTGCTCACATGTGGGAGTGGCTTCTTCAGGTGCTGCATTTTGGGCATGGCAGGTGTGAAAATCGGCAGGCACCTCTCAGGCACCTGAGCATGCATTAAATGAGCTTGTGCACCGGCTTGTTTCGGTAGTGGCGCCGCTTTCCTTGCTGCGCACTGCAGCTGGCGCAGGCCCTGAGCTCACCTTGGGCATGCAGAGCCGCAATCAGCATCAGTCACAACACTTTGACATAGGGTATGCTTGGCAGGCATCAGCTTACTTTGAATTCGTCTGCAGCACCAACTTGTTTCCGGAGGAGCAGGCGTGCTTAGTGCTTCAGTGAAGGACAGTGGCCATTTCTTTTTCAACAGCATCATGCTGGCCCGAGCTTATTTCAAGTAGCATGTGCAGTGTTTCTTGTGAAGGTGCAGGATGCAGCGTTGTGGGATTCTGTTTGCTTGTGCTGTGTTGCGATGCTTAGTGTCTTAGAGCCCCATAACTTCCTGGCATGCGTTTGGTTGGATGGTGTTGTGCACGGTCCTGTGCCTGGTTGTGCAGGCCCCTGTTGGTGTGAGTGCAGCCCTCTGCTGCAGTGGGCACCAACAGCAATGCGTGTAACATGTCATGCCATTTGTTTGTTGTGGCGTCTGCAGCAGCTTCTGTAACAAACAGTGATTCTTTCTCTGTCCGATGGCGCACTTACCTCTCGAGTACGTGCAGCACTGATGCCGATACATCTGGGGCGTGCATGCCAGGTGCATGCAGTGAAGCAGTCAAGGCTTGCCCGGAGACAGCACAGCTCTTGTAGGGAAAGGTATTACTAGTTTGCAATGGCCTTGCAGCTGAAGTGCTTGCAGATGCTGACACAGGCCGCACTCCCTGCATGATGCAGCCCCCAGCACCAGGCACGCCGCAGCAGCAGGCTGCCAGCCTGCCAGCGTCATGCATGCTGCACCTGTCGGTCCCACCTGCTACAAGTGCGCAACATCAAGCCATGCATGTTGGCGGGTCAACATCACCACTCTATTCTGTCTTGCTGCCCTGCCCTCCACTCTCCTCCCTGCATCTCCCCTTGTCTTGCTGCAGCCGCCCGCAGCTACCACACCTCTGCACGCAGCTACAGCTCAGCAGCAGCACAGCCAGCAGCAGCAGCAGCAGCAGCAGCTGACGCCGCACTGCCTCCAGGCCCTGCCAAGGGCAGCGACGTGCCCCGCATCAACATTGGCGTGTTTGGGGTGATGAATGCGGGCAAGTCCACGCTCATGAATGCCATCACGCGCCAGGAGACGAGCATTGTGGACGCTACGCCTGGCACCACCGCAGGTGGGCTTCCCGCTTGTGTTTGCGTGTAGTTTGAGCTAGATGCGGTGATGGCGCAATGCCAGGCGACCATGCAGGTGCGTGGGTGTGTGCTGGGCGTGTTTGTGTGTGGCCTGGGTGGCACGTGTGTGTTGAGGGTGTCAAATGCATCACGCGCCAGGAGACCAGCATCGTGGACGCCATGCCTGGCATCACCGCAGGTGTGCTTTGCTGAGCCTTATGTTGATGGTGTGGTGCGCGCGTGGACACCGCTCCAAGCACCATGGCAGGTGCGTGTTGGGTGTGCATGCTGAGCGAGTGTGTGACATGAGCCCAGCATTGTGGACGCCATGCCTGGCGCCACGGCAGGTGGGTGCTGTGTTGTTGTGTGGACGGCTGCGTATGATAGAGCTGCATGAGCTGGGCCCAACAATGGTGGCCTGACCGCTGGACCCCCCTTTTTGTGCCGCAGACGTGAAGGTGTCCCTGATGGAGCTGCACAAGTTGGGGCCAGTCAAGCTCTTCGACACAGCAGGCAATTGGTGCCTCTTCAATTTAACCCTTACCCGTGTGCCTTACGTTGTGTGCCGCAGATGTCAAGGTGTCTTTGATGGAGCTGCACGAGTTGGGCCCGGTCAAGCTCTTCGACACGGCAGGCATAGACGAGGCAGGGCAGCTGGGCGAGAAGAAGCGCCGCAAAACACTCTCAGCACTGAAAGGGTGTGACGTGAGCGTCGTGGTGGTCGATGTGCAGCGGCAGCAGGCGCTGCTGCGCGGCGCTGGCTTGCAGGAAAGCTTGCAGGAAAGCAGCAGCAGCAGTGAGGCGCTGCAGCGGCACTTGCAGGAAAGTTTGAAGTGGGAGCAGGGTGTGCTGCAGGATGCGGGCCACTACGGGGTGGTGCCGCTGCTGCTGCTCAACCTGAAGGGGTGCAGGCCGGGCCCTGACACACAGGCCTTGGTGCGGGCTATCCAGGTGGGTGGGCAGGAGGAGCATTTGTTAGTAACAGCAAGGCATTATGTAATTGTGCTGGTTGGCGCAACGCAGCAAGCATCACCTGCACCGCAGCTGACTGGCAGGCATCCGTCATGTTTGCACATGCTAGCCCTGACATGCACGCCCTGCTGCCAGCAACCCAGGTGGGTAGCTGCCGCAGGGCACCTGACCACCTGTTATGTGGTGCATTGGGCAGCCCAGTGTGCAATCATATCTGTTGCATCTCAACGCACAGGCAATCAGCATCATGTTAGAATGGGCGTCTGCATGGCAGATTGATACTGCACTGCGCTGCCTCTCGTTGTGGACCACAGGGGGTGCTGGACGCCTCTGGTGGGCAGCTGAGCCTCACTATGCATCCCACCTGCTGTATCTTTCTGTCATAGTTATATGCTTACCATTTTGCCTTGTCTGCTGTGCATGGATCCACAGGGGGTGCTGGACCCGTCTGGAGGGCAGCTGAGCCTGACGCTGGACCTGCACGATGCAACAGCAGACGTGCCAGGCCGCGTGGCGTCATTCCTGCAGGTGAGGCAGCTGCTGCTGCCAGGCTGCTGCCGTTGTCCAACGGCTGCTGTGTTGCATGTCATGTCAGGCCTACGTGTTACTGTGCTATGCGGAGGACCACGTTTGCCACTGCCTAGACTTGGCTTGGGTGCACACTGCAGCGCTCATTGATCTCTTACCTTAGCAGCCCTGGCCAACCAACGCCTGCAGGAAAGACTGCACTGCAGTCCCCATGTATACTTG
Organism: Scenedesmus sp. ARA3; assembly: GCA_004335835.1. Taxonomy (NCBI): domain Eukaryota; kingdom Viridiplantae; phylum Chlorophyta; class Chlorophyceae; order Sphaeropleales; family Scenedesmaceae; genus Scenedesmus; species Scenedesmus sp. ARA3. The sequence continues at coordinate 73,995 of RWJK01001090.1, read as the reverse complement.
TTAAACCTTTTCTCACCTTGTATGTCCCTTGCTTGCTGTGGCACTTGCAGGATGGTGTCACGCGCAGCCGCAAGCGCCCCGCCACGCGCAGCCTGCCAGACTGGGCGCTGACCCCTGAAGCTTCAGTGTTCCTCAACATCCCCATGGACGCGGAGACGCCCAGCATGCGGCCCACCCTCTAATCGACTGCTGCTTGCAGGAAGGGCTGCAGTGCAACCCCCGCAGACTCTGTGCTCTCTCTTTGCCATCTCCACTTCAACCTGCACCCTGTCCGCACCTTCCACATCACACACCGCATCGCAGGACGGCGTCACGCGCAGCCGCAAGCGCCCAGCAACGCGCAGCCTGCCAGACTGGGCGCTGACGCCCGAGGCTTCAGTGTTCCTCAACATTCCCATGGATGCTGAAACGCCCAGCATGCGGCTGCTGCGGCCGCAGGCGCTTGTTCAGGAGGAGGCCATACGCTACTGGGCCACCACCACGGCATACAGGTGCGGCGCGGCTCTGCCATTACATCACATGTAACACCCTACATAACAGTGTAGCAGATGTACTTTGGTTTTGAAATCTTTGAGATCTCCCCTGGGAGCCATATTGCCAAGCGCTTGTTCAGGAGGAGGCCATACACTACTGGACCACCACTACTGCGTACAGGTGCGGCAGTGTGTTTCACTGTGTTGCTGTGGTGTGCATGATATCTTGCTGCATGTCATGTGAACTGCTGTTCAGGAGGAGGCCACGCACTACTGGGCCATCACCACAACATACAGGTGCGGCAGCATGTCACTGTGTGGGCGCGGTGTGCCTGTGATCCTGTTTGTGTGTCATTTAGCGTGCCGTTCAGTAAGGCCGTCTGCTACTGCGCCAACACCACCGTGAGCGGCTGCTGCTTTTGCTGCTGCTGCTGCTGCTGCTGCTGCAGGATGGACCTTGCGGCAGCGCGCAGCAGCGACGCGTCCGCTGTAGAGCGTGAGCGGCAGCGCTTCATGTGCGCACTGCAGCCGCTGCTGCAGGCTGACGGGCCCAAGCTGCTGGTCACAGATTCACAGGTGTGTGACCTGTGCTGCAGCTGCATGTGCTGCATCTCGCTGCTTGATAGTTTAAAGTTTAGGATCACAATCTGCTGGTCAAAAACTCCCAGGTGAGGCGGAGGCCTGTGGCGCCCTTGTATGTTGCTGTCTGCACCCTGATTGCGCTGATGAGGTTTGTGCTGTCATGTCCTGCTGCTGTCCATCGCAGCTTGTAACACATCCAGTAATGTTTTCAGTTTGAAACAGCACACCCGCTGCCGCCGCCCTGCTGCTGCTGCTGCTGCTGCTGCTTTGCCAGGCCATGGACATCGTGCACCCCTGGACGCTGGATGCGTCGGGCCGCCCACTGCTGCCCATCACCACCTTCAGCATTGCCATGATCCACAGGCAGTCGGGCGGCAAGCTGCCGCTGTTTGTGGAGGTGAGCTCAATGCTTATGTCTCTGGAATCATGGGGATGTGCATTGAGGCTGCTCACAACCCATGTTCAGTATTGCCATGATCCATAAGCAGTCCGGCGGCCGCTGTTCGTGGAGGTGAGTGACAGCACCAGCTGGCTGTTCAGGGTTGGGGTGGTACAGTGAGGCTGCTCACAACGCACTTTCAGCATTGCCATGATCCATAGGCAGTCTGGAGGCACACTGCGGCTGTTTGTGGAGGTGAGGCCAGCACTGGCTGGCCTGCTTTAGCTTTGGAGGCTGGGCAATGGGGCTGCTCCGTGCCAATGACCTGCGCAGTGCTGGCTGCTTTTGCAGAAACCCTGCGCTGTGCATCAACCTGGACGCAACTTTGTCAGCCCTATGACGCAACTTTGTCTGACAGGGGCTGTCGAATGTGCAGCCCCAGGTTATCCCGTGCATCCTCACTGCATGCTTGAAACTACCTCAGCAGATGATCAACACTGCCCGCCTGCATCCTTTGCCGCTGCCGCTGCTGCTGCCGCGTGCAGGGCATCAAGGCGCTGCAGCAGCTGGTGCCGGGCGATCGGGAGCAGAATATGCCCAACAAACAACTGACACCAACATGTGTGCTTTGCCGCTGCCGCTGCTGCTGCTGCTGCTGCTGCTGCCGCCTGCAGGGCATCAAGGCGCTGCAGCAGCTGGTGCCGGGCGACCGTGTGCTGATTGCGGAGGCCTGCAACCACAACCGCATCACAGACCACTGCAACGACATCGGCATGGTGCAGGTGCGATGATCATGCGATAGATTTTGTAAACATGTGCATTGGCTTTGCACATCACACACCACTGCGCTGCAAATGACGCAACGACATCCGCATGGTGCAGGTGGGTGCTTTTTGGCTCAGGGTGACTTTGCATTCGCTATATTTCAAATGTTGTGTTGTGTATAATGGTGTTATCCACTGGCAGTACTGTGTGCGGCTGCTGAGGCCATGCATCACGGAAGGATGTTGAGCTTGCAGCCGGCCACTAGCAGCCACTGACATGTACATGCGCTTCTGCTGCTGCTGCTGCTCCTGCTGCTGCTGCTGCTGCTGCTGCTGCTGCTGCTGCTGCTGCCGCAGATTCCTCAGAAGCTGGAGCGGCTGTGTGGCAAGGGTCTGCAGCTGGAGCACGCCTTCGGCAGGTGAGGCACCGACAGTTCTTCTTGCACTGCTTTGCCGCCAGTTGCAAGCCACAGGGCCATTGTACAGCACATGTGTGAGCTGGCTGCGCTGCCAGTGGGTGGTTCACGATCTAGCTCACTGCATGAGAGCTAGCGGCAAGGCTGTAGTGTTTTGCAGCAATTGTGCTCTAGAATCCTGGGTTTAGCTGGTGCATACGCGCCTGACGTTTTGTGTGCGCAGTATGGTGAACGCTGATCAGTGTGTATTGATTTGCCCGGCTGCTGCTGTGTTGTGCTGCTGCTTGCGCAGGGAGTACCCAGACCTAGCAGAGGAGGGCAGCAGCAACAGCAGCAGCGGTGCTGCTCAGCCTAAGTTCAAGCTGGCGCTGCACTGTGGCGGCTGCATGATCGATGCGCAGAAGATGCGGGCACGCATTGCTGACATGGAAGATGCAGGTACAGGGCTGCTGCATTTCTCTTTCTTGTGCTGTTCTGTTTAGCGTGCTAATGTTTCACACTAGCAGTGCTTGCGTCAGTGCGTGCCCTTTATCGGCTTGCTTTGTCAGCACCAGCAACACAGCCCCATAGCTTCTGCAGAGCAGCATCACTTGCACCGTGCAAGAGGATCACGCTTGCCGCTGCTGACATGGAGGATGCAGGTACAGGGCAGGCGGTGCTGCTCCACATGTCCTCTTATGCTCTGCATGCATGTGATGTTCACTGGCACTGCCGTCATCAGCATGAGCATTGGCGTGCTTGGTCAGCACCAGCAACACAGGCTCTTACCTGGTCACATCCGCTCTTGCTGTGCGGTGTTGCTGTAGAGCCGCTCCGCCGTGCTTGTTTATTGGACTTTTGTGCCTGCAAGAGGATCACCCCTGCTGCTGCTGCCGCTGCTGCTGCCGCAGGCGTGCCGGTGACCAACTACGGGCTGTTCTTGAGCTGGGTGCAGGCCCCTGAGGCGATGCGGCGCGTGCTGGAGCCCTGGGGCGTGGACATGTGAGGACACGTGTTCTGTACACCACCAGCTGGTGGTTGTATTTTCAACTTGAGAGCACTGGGGGTTGGCCATGTGAAGGCCATGTGACGGCGTGTGTGTTGACGCCGCCTGCTGATTCTTTCCATCTTTCTGGCGAGAACAGCAGGACCATGTGAGGGGCATATGGAGTCGGCAGTACGGTGCTGCTGCAATTGCATCATGGCGGCCGCTTGCAGGGACGCTGCTGCACGCAAGTTTGATCTAACAGTGTGCACAGGTTGGCGCCACGCAGTCGAGTAAATTGGGTGGCTGTCATCAGCTGCACGGCGTATCATGAGCGAGGGTGTCATGTTCGTGTCGAGTATGTGTCCAGTTGCAGGAAGTGGCTGTGAGTGTTTGTTGGTAGCGTTGCCCAAGTGATGTGAAGTGTGCAATGTGGCGGGGATTTATATGGCTTGTGTCAAAGCTGCATCTGTTGCAGTGCAGTGTTACAGCAATATTGCCCCGGTTTGGGCTGTGGCGGGGCGTTTGTGCAGCTGCGCTGCAGCGCATGGCCTCTTGCATCACTGATGGGCTCATGTGCCTTTCCGAGGATCAAGTGCATCACTGATGGGCTCATGTGCCTTTCCGAGGATCAAGTGCTGGTGTTTTCAACATACAGTGCGTGCTGTGTAAGCTGCCTCGTGCTTGCCAGCCACTTAGCAGAGCAAGCAGGTGCGCTTGCACACAGGAATTGCATTGTATACACTTTGACGGGTGCCACCACAAAGCACGGCACCATGGGACCCAGGGCGGGGGGTCTTCTGGCCGAGCTTTGCATGAAGGTGCTCTTTGCTTTTGTCATGCTAGACTGTCCATCTTTACTTTCAACTCCTTTTTGCCTCTGCTGGTGTCTGATTTGCTGGCCGTTTAATGTGCCACCTGCTGCACACGCTGCAGGTGCCAGCTGCTTTGGTGGCACTGCATGAAGGCACATGGCATAGCACACATTACTGTTATCATTGTTCTATTGTATTACAGATGATGTCACAGGTCACTGGAAGCAGTGTGATTGGTGTTCCTGGCACAACTGGTGCCCACAGCATGCCTTGAGTCTCCTGAGTCTGCTGCACACAGCATCGGCTGCAGGAAGTGTGTTGGTATGTTGCTGTTCCGTTGCGGCGTGCCGGCCAATGTCAACTTGGTTGCTTGAATTGCTTGGTTGCTGCAATCGGGGGTTCGCTGACAAATGTGGCATGGAGTAGTGGGCGCGCAGCACATGTGCTGCAGGCCCCACAGCTGGAGCCCTCAGGGGCCATGGGCTGGCCAGCCTGAGCTTTGTAAGCAGGCAGAGACCTTTCACTGGCCTGGTACACCTGGCAGGAGTGCACAGCCGAAGCTTTTGGCTCTCTGAAATTGATGTGATGCTCCTGTAGTATTGCCTTCGCCACGAAGAGGGCTGCGATGAGATGGTTGTCCCTGTTGCCATTGTACTACAGGTAGTACCTGCAGGCTGCAAGTACTGTTGCTTGACATCAACGTTTCGTGCCCATGAGTGACTCGGACGTTTATTAAATAGAAACTGTAGCTTTAAATCACTGTGCACACAATGGCCTTTGCGGCGTGCAGCAGACGCCGCACCGGCACACAAGCTGGTCGCCCATCCGAACCCTGCTGAGGTGTACAATGCAAGCACCACAGCGCTGAAACTTTGACAATTTGATTACAGTACGTACTGGTGATAACGCGTACGTAAAGCCGGCGAAAGTAAAGGTCCGGCAAACTTCCTGCTTACTTCCCTTGGCCAGCTGCACCATTGGGGCAGTGCAGGCCTCGCTCTGCCATGCACCAATAGAACAACAGAAAATTGTGACAAATGTCAGCATGCACGCGGCTGGCTGTGCTGGTAGCAGTGCTGGGCCTGGCTCGTTTAGGGTGCTGTCAAGCAGCAGCAGCCAATGCTGCACAACAGCATCAACAGCAGCAGCAGGTGCAACAAGAGGAGCCAGATGATGCAGCATCACGAGGAGCTGCTGCTGCTTCAGCTGAGCAGCATTGGCAACAGCGGCAGCAGCAGCAGCAGCAGCAGCAGCAGCGCACAATGCAGCGGCGCAAGCTGCTGCAGCCCACAACAGATCTGAACTCACCTGATCTAGCTGATGCAGCAACACCCCTGGACCCAGCCAATCCCGGCAGCAGCAGTAACGCAGGCAGCACACTTGCCGGCCCCGTCTCTACAGCAGACGCCGACGTCGTGCAAACTGACACGCCAGAGCAGGCAGATCCCTTAGACCTTGCAGCGCCAAACAGCGACGATGCGGACCTAAACGATGCCATAAACGAGCTGCTAGATAGCAGCTCTACAATAGACCCTAAACCATACGGCAACAGGGCACCCGATGCCAGCGACCTGCCTAGTCACCAGGGCCGCAAGCGGTGCGGCACACCAGCAGGCAGCTCGGAGCAGCGGGCAGCAGCTGAGCAGCGATTTCAGGCTCGCCTGCAAGCACTGCAGGTGCAAAGCAGCGAGGCGGCAGAGGGTGGAGGTGCTGGTGGTGGTGATGATGGAGTGGAGGCAGCAGCTACAGGCACAGTGGCAGACATCAAGGTGGGATGACGGCAATGCTTTTTTGAAGGAGTGCTTTGAGCGCAAGCGCCTTCAAGCGGGCAGCTCAAGCTGCATTACAACGGCTGCGCATGGCGCAATGCAGAGACAGCCCTACCCCTTGCAGCCTCCAAGTCTTGAGACCTGTCCCAACCCTACTGTGGGTGGCTGTCTGATCCTTATGGTGCGCTGGCGCCCTGCCCGGCACACCTCCTCGCAGGTGTTCTTTCACAGCCTGCTGCTTGCAAGCCCCTGCTGTGCATGTCCTTACAGTCGCTGCCTAAGGCACATGCGCCCTGCCCTGCACGCCACGTCGTAGGTCTTCTTCCACAGCCTGCTGCTTGCAAGGGCCTGCTGTGCATGCCCTAACATAATAGCTGATGTACTCACGTGTGCTGCCCCCTCGCAGGTCCTCTTCCACATCCTGCTGCTTGCAAGCCCCTAGGCCTGCTGTGTGTGCCTCTAAAGTTCTGCTGATGTACTTACTTGTGCTGCTGCTTTGCACACCTCCTTGCAGGTCTTCTTCCACATACTGCAGTACAAGCAGCCTGTCAACCAAACCCTAGCCAGTCAACATTATCTGCTAGCGCACTTGTGTGCTGCTGTGCTGCCCCCTTGCAGGTCTTCTTCCACATCCTGCAGTGCAAGCATCCGGCCAACAGAACCCTAGCCTGTCAAAGTTCCCTGCTAAGGCAATTGCGCACTGCCCTGCCCCGCCCGCTTGCAGGTCTTCTTCCACATCTCGCAGTACAAGCAGCCGGTCAACAGAGCCCTAGCCAGTCAAAGTTCCCTGCTAAGGCAATCGCGCACTGCTGTGCTGCCCCCTCGCAGGTCTTCTTCCACATCCTGCAGTACAAACAGCCGGTCAACAGAACCCAAGGCGTGTTCAGGCTGCTGGGCTACGTGTCACAAAACCGCATCGACCGGCAGATGCGGCTGCTGAATGGAGCCTATGGGCAGCAGTTCAGTTTCAGCCTGCGTGGCGTGCAGTGGTATACCACAAGCAGGGGGTACCTATTCACCGCGGGACAGAGCTCTGCAACGGAGCGACAGGTAGGTGCCATGTGCGTTGGTGTGGTTTAGTGGTTGGTGCGCTTTAGTAGTTTTTGGAAGGTTGCGCGGTGCATAGCAGGGATGGAACCAAGCAGAAGCAGGCAGCTTTGCCTGTGTGCAGCAGCACAGAAGCTCGGCATGCAGCTGCAAACCACAGCTCAGCAAAGGTAGCCTTAGGTGCTTGCAGTTCAGTTTCAGCCTGCGTAGCGTGCAGTGATATACCACAAGCGGGGGGTACCTGTTCACCGCGGGGCAGAGCTCCGCAACGGAGCGGCAGGTGGGCACTTCTTGCTCAAGCCCACGTGCTTTCACCACAGTTGCAAAAGTTCACAACATGGTGCATGTCCAACAAGCAGTTGTGTGTTTGTTGGCTGTTGTGTGCCAGCCAGGCAGCTGCCGTGGCCCCAAGACCAAATGGATTTTTGCGTGCCGCCAAGCCCACCCCTGAGCAGGCCCAAGCCTTGTGGCGGGTCAGCGTGCTTGCTGCTAACTTACAGCGTCCACTGCTGTGCATGCAGGTGAAAACATCCATCTGTGCACGCGCTGGCAATGGCGCTGCATCAGTGCTCAACCTATACACATGGCAGGTGGGCGCTGCTTTGTGCTGCAAGTCATGACAGCACCTGATTGATGTGTAGCTGCTGCTGGCAGCAACAGTTGTGCAGGAAGTGGTGTTGTGCATGTGTCCTGGTGTGCTGCCGTGCTGCCATCAGCTGTACGGCACCCATAGCTGCTGCTGTTATTCCTCATTTGACCGAACCAAATTTGGCAGACGCAGGACCACAGCAGGCATACTGCTGAACTGCGTAGCTCCTCAGCACAGCAGCCATGCAACACAAACACCTCTTGCTTTCACCCATGTAGTCAACACACCACCACATGTAGTGTTGGTGTATGGGCTGGGTCACCATGCAAGACTCAGCAGCGCACCGCGCATTATCAACATCACACTGACCCTGTGCCGCCTCACATCCTATGCGCCCCGCTGTTGTCATTCAATGCAGCCTGGTCAAGACGTGCTGGGCTGGGCCACCATGCTCGACTGTCAATGCACTGTGCAATTTCAAAACCTAGAGCTCACCCTGTGCCTTCTCACATCTGTCCCCGCTCCTGCTATCTCATTCAAGGCGGTCCGATCATGACCTGTTCGGCTGGACCGCCATGCCCAACTGTCAGAGCCCTGCGCACCATCAACATTTGTGGCTCACCTGTTCCTCTTTCCATCTCGCACCCTCCCTGCCCCTACTGTTCCCTATTGAATGTAGCCTGGTCAAGACGTGCTGGGCTGGGCCACCATGCCTGACTGGTTTGTGGACACGCCTGACAGGGACGGCGTGGTGAGGGAGCGCTGCCAGCTTGCATTCAAAACATGCTATTAAGCAGCAGACATGTTACGTAGCTGTCCTTTTTTTTTGAAATCGAAAACGGACGGTCAGGTGCCATGTGCCAACAAATGTCTATGGCTCAGCTGTGAGTACAATAGTGTTGTACAAATGCTGCTGCAGCTTGCGCTAGAGCAAATGTGGGCGCCACGCACCGCGATTGTGCATCGCTCTGTCACTCTGTCAGCTGTGTCGGAGCCTGCTGCAATATTCCTGCTGGTCCTTTTCATGTCGCTGCTGCAGGTCATCCTGCATTCCGTTATAACAGGTGGCGGCGATCCAGCCTACGCCCAAGGCGACACGCTGGTGCATGAGGTGGGCCCATGAGTTTGCGCTACTGCTGCTGCTGCTGCTGTATGAAGGATGGCACCTACACTTCACTGCTGCTGCTGCTGTTGCTGCTGTTGTCGCCTGCTTGACTTCAACATGCATGTGCTTTGCCTCTCTGATACAACCGCTTGACAGTATTGTTGCACTGCAGCCACCGCCACGGCCAGTGGCACACATGCAGCGCATTCAGGCAGTTTGCTGCAGGTTCTGTGTCAATGCAACGGTAAACCAGGTGCTGACATGCACACTGCCTGTGCTGCCGGCTGCCGTTGCTCCTGCCCTGCCATAATCGCTCCTCCCAGGTTGGCCATTGGGTGAGTTTGTGCTGCTGCTCTGTCAATGCAGTCTAGCATGCATATGCACATGCTGCTGGCTAGCGCTGTGTCTGGTGGTTTTAGGACAATGGTACAGACACGTGCGCAGTGTTGCTGCTCTGTGAGCTGCAGCATACACCTCTTCAACGCACAGCTTGACAGCCTGCCAAATTGCACAACCTGGTACAGCACTGAGTATGGGAGGGCACACCCCGCAGCACACAGCATTTTTGTGCAATGCGTCGTACACAGCCCTGCTGTTACGTTGCTACTCGTGTGCAGCCCCAACGCACGTGGCTGCTGCCGGCGGTTACTAACCTCTGGCTGCACGTGTGCAATTTTCGCTGCTTCTTCTGCTGCGCTGCAACAGCTGGGCTTGTACCACGTGTTTCAGGTGAGCCAGTCTTGCAGTCTCAGCCATGCCCGCAATTTCATCCTGTCAACTATGCTGGCTCATCTGCGACCTAATCGTTAGTAACCTGGCTGTGATGAGGTGCTCTTGGCATTGACATGTGTGGCAGCTTCAAACAGTGCCGCGTGCTGCGTCGTGCGTGGTTACGAGGGTGGATGCTCTAAAAATGCAAGGTGGTCTGCCTGCATCAACATGCGGTGCTGGCACTGACAGAACATGACGTTTTTATAGACAGTGTTTCACACCATGACATGTGCTGCACCGTGCAATGTTGCAGGGTGGCTGCTCCAAGAATGCTGCCAACGGTGGTGACTTTGTGGCAGACACACCAGCAGTTGCCTCCCCCAACTTCAAGTGTGTGCGCGTGGACTCCTGCCCCAACCTGCCTGGCACAGATCTGGTGAAGAACTACATGGTGAGAGCAGCAGCAGCAGCAGCAGCAGCAGCAGCAGCAGCAGCAGCAGCAGCAGCAGCAGCAAATGTGTGGGACGAGGCTCCGGAGGTTGCGCTGTGCTTGAAGCTGCCTAGGTTTGAAGTGGTGCAGCGAATGTGATGCGACACACCCTGCCTGCTGCTGGCGTGTTATGAGCCTTGCCTGCAGCACTGCCAAGCAGCTTTGCGCAGAGAAGCAGGAGCCTTTTGCAGGCACTTGACTGACAGATGTGTTGCTTTTTCCAGCACTCGCTTTTATACGTCTGCTGATGCTCTCTGCTGCGGCTGTGCCCATGCCCTGCTGCCGCTGCTGTTGCTGCTGGCCCCACCACAGGACTACACAGATGACAGGTGCGCCGGCTGCTGGTATCCTGCAAGCCGCTTTCCTGCAAGCCACTTTCCTGCAAGTCGCCTTTCTGGAAGCCGCTTTCTTGCAAGCCCCTTTCCTGCAAGCCAGCAATAGCAGGTTCCTGCAAGCTGCATGCCAGCGCAAGCAAGGAGCCTGCAAGAGAAGTGCCAGCCACCTGACAGCTACAGCACATGCTGCAGTAGTGCATCAGCGGCTGCATGCTGGGTGTGCTGTGCTGACCTGCTGCATGCTGTGCTTGCTGTGGTGACGTGCTGCATGCTGTATATGCTGTGCATCAGCGGCTGCATGCTGTGTATGCTGTGCTGACCTGCTGCATGTCGCCCATGTGTGCCTACAGGTGCGTCAACTCATTCACGCCCGGGCAGAAGAGGCGCATGGTGCAGCAGTGGCGCGCTTACCGAGCGCGCTGACATAGCCGGCTATTTGATGACACGTGGCAAGCGCCTCAAAACAACATGGACGAATCCTGCAGCTCAAGCGGTGGTTGGCTTGCCGACAGCACCCACTGAAACTGCCCTCATGGAAATGTGCTGCAGCTGTTGTGCTGCTGGTGGTCTTCTACAGTTGGTCTTTGTCCGTGTTGCTGCTGCTACTACTATGCAATACACTACTACTATTTCGTCATGCATTTATGCATTTGTCTGGTGCACATGAACGGTTGCGCATGTTCCATATTATGCTGTCATAACCCGTACTATGACATGAGTTTGTCCCTGCATCTGCACAGCAGTAACATGTGCCAGTGTGAAGCTTCAGGGTGAGCCTGCATCGCCTGTTCACCAGCAGGCACCATGGGCAATTGTTTTTTGCATGTACAGCATGGACTGCATTACACCCACAACAGATTCGGTTTTCAGGATTTCAGTACACAGCTGTGCTTATGTACACAGCATTTTATTCAAACAAGCATCGCTTCCAATGTTGCAGCGGTGCAGATTCCCTCTCTGTAGGGCAGCTGTCACACCCTGCATGTGTGTGGCGGTATCACAGCGCAAGAGGTGATTTATCTGGCCTGTTCATGATTGAACATGGCAGAGCTCAGGAATGTGAACATTGGTTCTGCCGTGTACGCTCTGCTTGGCAGGAATCAACGCTGAAATGCTGCAGCAAGCACCCACCATGCTACCACCAGCTGACCATGCTGCACCAGAATATGCATGCTTGGATCGCAGCATGTGCATAACAGTTGTGCATGTGCATCACAGCAGCTGCACACTATGTCGAGCAACAGTGCATGCCAGCACTGCTGCCCTGCGCCTTGACGTGGTGCTTAGGTGCCTACACCATAGCAACAGGGGGTGTGCAACGGCAGCTGCCGTGCGTGGCCGTGCAGAATGTGAGCTTTGCTGTTGTTTACAGCTTTATACAGGCATGCAGAATGTGCGGCCTTTTTGTGCTGCTGGTGTTTCTGCAAGCGTTCGCTTTTGGGGTCAAAGCCCATGTTTTGATAGGATTGCAGCTGGATCGTGGGCGTTGCGGGCAGGCTTGACGCAAAAGCCTGAGGCTGCTGTGAGCAGCAGGCGGCGTGCCTGCTGCATAACACAGGTTTATAACAGCTGGGCTGCCACTGGTTGCGTGCTGGCAGATTTGTTGTCATGCATATGGCGGCGTTATCGCCAGGGAATGTTGCTGCTTGATCCATGCATATATTGGCGCGCTTTGTCATGCATTTTTGCGCGCCTCAGTGCTGCTTCAGGGCTCTTGCATTTGGTGGCTTGAATGCCAAGCGCTGATACATGCGTGCTGCTTCTTGATGCACGCGTATGGCGGCTTTATTGCCCAGGGTTGTGTTTTGTCGTGTGTTGTTCCGCCGGCGTCTGCTGCCGGGCTTGCTCATTTCATGGCTCGACCGCCAACAGCTGTTACAAAGCCTGCTGCGCTGCTTGATTGCATATGTTGGATTACTTGCCCAGCTGTGTGTCATGCGTTATTGTGCCAGCATGCTGTTCAGGGCCCGTGCATTTGGCTGCATTGCCCAGAGGTTGGTTGCAAAGCGTGCTGCTGTTTGATACATGCACATGGCGGCTTGATCGCCCAGGGGTGTTCCATGGGTTGTTGTGCTGACGTGCTGTGCTTCAGATCTCGTACATTTCATGGCTTGATTGCCCAGCGGTTCTTACACAGCGAGCTGCTGTTTAATTCATGCGTATGGAGGCTTCATCGCCCAGGGGTGTCTCAGGGGTTGTTGTGCTGACGTGCTGCTTTAGAGCTCGTAACATTTCATGGCTTGATTGCCCAGACGTTCTTACAAAGCGTGCTGCTGCTTGACCCATGCATATGGCGGCTTCATCGCCGGGCGTCATGCATTGTGTGTCGTGCTGCTTCAGAAGTTATGCATTTGGTGGCTTGATTGCTCAGGGGTTGTTGCGCAGGGTGATGCTGCTTGATCCATGCACGTGGGGGCTTGATCGCCTGAAGGTTTTGCCTGGAGGTTTTGCTGTGGGGTGTTGCTTCTGTTCGGCTCACATGCATACGATGGTGGCTTGATTGCCTGACGAGTGATGTTCTGTTACGGTGTTGTGCATCATGCTGAGCAGGAGTGGACGCGCCTTTGTTCGTACACGACGGCGCTCTATGTTGCTTACTTTGGCCTAGATCTCTGGTTGACTGCATCATCTCCAGCAGCTGCTGTCATCATCATCGTGGCAGCAGCAACAGCAACAGCAGTGAATGTACTTGTCATAGCCGCACATATGTGGTATGGGAAGGGGTGCAAGCACGTACATGCTGCGCACCATGCACGGCGGGGCTAGCAGGCCTGCTGCTGTCGAGGTGTGCAGCACTGTTATCATGCCAGCAACAACCCCTTCAGATGTGTTGTTTGGCTGTGGACCGGGGAATTGCATTGCATTGAACGGGCCAGCTGCTGTCTGGCATTGCTGATGCATGGGCAAATGCATGGAAGGCAATAACGATGTTGACACAGCCTGTGTTGTGCGTGCCAATGGCAGACATACTTAATTGATGCATTGGTTGTCAATGCATCTCGACGAGGAGGCCTTGAGTCAGCAGCCAGCAACTGCTGCTGCGAAGGCTGATAGATTTTGCAGCTGGCCTGAGAGTAAGTCTTTCAGCCTTGCTGATCAGCGGCAGCCGCTGTGTAGCATTTGATGCCACCACGATTTTAACGCCGTGCGTCGCTGTGCACGCCTGCAGTGCCAAAGCACGGGTTTAGCAGTCAGGCCGATGGCTTGACCGTGTTCTGGGCTCAGCGCCCTCTGCCTGCTGCATTGTACGAGATGCAGGCTGGCAGGCCATTGCACACTCTTGACAAAGGGACAAAATATGCATGTGTTGTCTTCGTGGTGATAGGGAGGGAGTGGCAGGCTCAACGCAAAAGAGGTTGCAGGTGTGCCGGTCTGCACAGCTGCAGTGGCTCTGCCATTGGCCGCCTGGCCCACACTTCGAGGAAACGGGTGACATGCTTGGGAGTTGCTTGGACACTCGTGTTCCATGGCAGCTATTGGAAATGTTGATATTATGCGGCAGGCGCACTGGACTGTCTGCTTGATCAGCCATATGTTTGGCTGGTGATCAAGCAGCAGCTAGTCTGGGTGTGCTCCTTGAAGGGATCGGTTGTGATGGGTTTACGATCGCTGCCTATTGATTGCCTTCTGCGGCATGTTGAGGCCAGCGCCTTGCAAGGATGGATGAATTGAGCGCGCCAGTGTTCAGCTTGCAGGATTCCTGCAGAGTCTGCATTGGCAGCTGGCAAGTTGATCGATTACTGCAGAAGTGCATTGCCGAACCGCCGAGTGCAGAGTGCCAGGCGTCATGTGCCAGCGGTGCACATACCATGCTGGTCATCATGTGCGTAATGTTGTGCGGAGCAGCAGCTGCTGCTGACAGATATAGTCCATAACATGTGCATCACTGCCAGTTGTGGGTGTCACCTGGTTTGGCACATGGCAGGTGACAGGCGGGTGTGTCAGCACCAGGTGTCCGCAGCTTGTGCATCAAAGTGCCGAGATTTTGATGTCCATGGGACCCTGCTGCATGCTCATGCCGATGATCAAAAGCTTGCAGTATCGTGTCGTGCCATCATCCACATTCTGAGCTGGTCAGCAGAAGTGTCCTGGCATCGCAATGGCTATCACGACCATGACTGCATCATGATGCATTCCTTGTGGATGGCAGGGCGCCGTGCATGGCATGACATGACATAAGGGTCTCCTCGTCCAGCTTTGCTTGTAAATGCACAGCTGTGTAGCTACTGCGTATTTTCGTGCTTCGCATGGTGAATTCGGTGCTTGCTCAATGAGCCTGTCACTGGCGCAAACACGGGCTGTGTTCCCGTCGTGTAACACCAGTGTGGTGGTCAGTTTTGTTTATGCTACCCATGCTACAGGGGTGGTGAAAAGCGGCCTCAAACGTTGGCCTCCATTGCAGTAATAGAAGGCAGCAACAGCAGCAGCGCCGTTGGCCTTGCCGTCAGGGAATTGGTGGTTGCACTGCAACTGCCGACCCAGTTGGTCAGTGACTGTCACTGACAGACATGTGACAGCGTGTGAAGGAAGTGCGTACGATACTTGAACACCATCGCCATCCTTTGGATGCCGCTAAGAAGCATCGATATGTTAGCCCCGCCGTGGACTGCACAGAGAAGAGTTGCCGGCACACAGCCTTTCGTGCTTTTCATACATAGGCTTATAAAGGTCGAAAGCATCATGTACGCTAGCTAGACAATATTCAGTTTGACTAGGCTTCCGCCCTAACGATGACGAGCTGCCACAGCTTGTTGTCCCGAAAGACTGCAGTGAGTACCATGAAGCACGCAATGCTCTAGACAAAGCAGAGGTCAAATTAGAACTAATGTTCTTTGTTTTCTGACAGGCTGGTTACAAGGCTGCCAGCAGCACTTCAACATGTAGGCCTCAGCTCAGGCCCACCACAACCCTGCAGCACACCAGCAGGTATGTTGTGGCCAACGTTACTGCCGACACCAGCAACGTCCGGTCCTTGCACGTTGGTCGTTGGATGCCGTTATTTCATAGCCAATGAAGCAGCTGCGTGTTGTACTGTTCTTGCCACGTGCGCTTATTCATGCATCTTGCTGCTGCCGTTGCTGTGTTCCTGCAGGTGCGTGCATGTTGCTGCTGCGCCAAACAGCAGCAGCTGGTACGAGCAGTCTACATCACGCAGCAGCAGTAGCAGCGGCGGCTCTGGCTCAAACAGCGGCAGCAGCAGCGGCACTGGCGGCGACAAGCAGCAGCGCCAACGCAGCAGGCATTACTATGACACAACTCCTAAGCGTGGCAAGCATGGCAGTGAAACGGCACCATCAAGCCGTCCGCGGTATCAAAATAACAGAGAAAATGACCATGAAGAAGACCATCAAGATGATGAAAACGGGCCAGGCTGGTGGGAAGTGCCACGTGAAGTGAGAAGGACCCAGCAGCAGCAGCAGCAGCAGGCGGCAGCAGCAGCAGGCAGCAGCGATGATATGGACCTGCTGCCTTGGCAGGAGGAGCGGCTGCTGCTGGCTGCTGCAGGCAGCAAGAAGAAGATGCAGGTGAGGCTTGCGCTGCTTTTGGCTGAGGCTGGATGGTGTTGTAGTGGTGGCGAGCTCAGAGAAGTCCAGCAGGTTGCACTGCATGGGCTTGCTTGTGGTCAACTGGCAGTGGCGCAGTTGTCTGATGCACTGCTGATCAAAGGCGCCCTGGAGCTCGCAGCAGCAGCAACAACAACAAAGCTCTAAGCAGGAACAGCTGCAGGCTGGCTGAGGCTATACGAACAGATAACTGTTGAGTGGGACGGTGGCAATTGCCAACAAGGGCACAGCAAGTGGCTTGCTTAAGAAGGCCTAGCAGTGGTATATATATATACTATGAATAGTAGTATTCATAGTAGTATGATGCACTGTAATGAGCGATCCTTGCCATACCCCAGCTAGCAGCAGCAGCAGCAGCAGCGGCGGCGGCAATGTCGTGTGGAAGCCACGCGTTGCGTGACCAAGGTAGTTGAATAGCCAAAGGAAAGTTTCAGGAGGCCCTTTCTTATTGCTGCTGATCTTTTGTCATTGACTTTGTGTGCTGTCATGTGATGCATCGTACTGTTGTGCTGCAGGTGCAGGCGCTTGCGACAGACCTGGGCCTAGACAGGTCACAGGTGCTGGCCTGGGTGGCAGCCTTCAGGGGCAGGCCCAAGCAGGAGCAGGCACGACTGCTGGCACCCTTGCAGCAGCAGATACAGCAGCAGCAGCAGCAGCAGCAGCAGCAGCAGCAGCAATCAAAGCAGCAGCAGGAAGCAGCAGATCCGTTCTGGTCATCTCCAAGTAGCAGCAGCAGGGCCGGTGCAGCAGCAGCTGCACCTGCTGCGCTCCCCTTCAGCGACCCTAATCCAGACACGGGATACATCCCCTTTGCTGCGCGCCGCGACGCTGCTGCTGCTGCTGGCGGCAGCAGCCGCAAGGGCCGGCGGCTTCCTGCTGAGGTGCTGCGCACGCTGGAGGGAGTGTACAGCCGCAGCCCCTGGCCCAGCAAGGAGGTGGTGGCGGGGCTGTTTGACCTGCACCGGCTGCCCAGGTGCGTTTGACCAGCTGTTGACTAGATGTTGACCAGACGTTGACCAGATGTTATACGGCTGTTTGTTCTTAGCCCCTTTGTGTTGGCCCCTGGGCCAGCAAGGAGGTTGCTGGACAGGTATTGGGCTGCCTGGGAGCTGCACGAATGTGCGCTGACACTACTGCTGCTGCTGCTGCTGCAGGGACATTGTGCTGGACTGGTTTGAAGCGCGGCGCGACATGGACGGCACGCCACACAACCCCCGCCAGGCCAAGCTGCTGGCACGCAATGCAGCGGCAGCAGCGCAAGCTCCAGCAGCAGCATTACCAACACAGCAGCCCCAGCAGCAGCAAGAACCCGGCAAGAATGCAGCTGCAGCAGCAGCAGCAGCAGCAGCGGGTCCGGCGGTGTCGCGGCTGACTGCGCGTGAGCTGGCTTCCCTGCGCAGTGCACTGCCAAGCCCGAAAAAGTTCAAGGGTGCAAAGCTGGCAGAAGATCTAGGCATAAAGATCACAAATGGTAATAAGGCTGGCAAGGGCCCTGCTGGATTGGAGATCAGCGGGATTAGCTTTGTGGCGAGGGACGGGGCCAAAGCGTGGCGGGGCGCGTGGCGGCGGCGCCGCGCTGCGGAGGGGCTGCCGGCGCAGCGGCTGGACTTCCAGCAGTGGTTCCTGTGAGGCATGTTTTTGTGTGTGCACTGCAGCGCGTCACGTGTTGTTGGTGCTCCAGTTGTGCAGTGCAATCCAACCCTCGTGCGGCACACGGCATCATGCTGAGGGTGTGTGGCGCATGGGCATTGCAGCATGACCACGCAGGCCTGGCGCAGCAGCTGGACTTCCAGCTGTGGTTCCTGTGAGGCGGGAAGGCAGGCACTTCGTGTGTGACAGGCGATGCCTGTTTTGGACGTGGGCTGCTCTGCATAGTCTGGGCGCCTTGGGTTTTGACGCTGCACCATTGGCTGCAGAGCGCCCACTGTTTGGCAAGCGGAGAGACAGCTGGCACTTCAGGTGTGCAGCTGCAGTATGTGCAATGCGGTGGTGCATATGCTCTGCGGAGGGGCTGCCAGCGCAGCGCTGGACTTCCAGCAGTGGTTTCTGTGAGGCAGGAAGGCAGGCTGTGTGCGTAGGAAAGGCCGTTTTGCCGATTTTGGTCAGAAACTGCCCTTTGAACGCCAGAGCTGGAGTGCCTCGGTTATTGGGCACTGCACATGCAGTTTCAGAGCGCCCATTGTTTGGCAGGCATAGTCACACCTGGTGGGCACTTTGGGTGTGCAGCTGCAGCGTCTTGAAATGTGCATCTGTGGTGCGTTTGCTGCGGAGGGCTGCCGGCGCAGCGTCTCGACTTGCAGTAGTGGTTACTCGTTGCATCAACGCTGCATACCACAGCCCGCGCCCCCATTTTTAGTATAAAGAATTGCAGGTAACACACATTGCAGTATTGCCTACGTGCTTCTTGCCAGCACTGCGCACTTCAGTTTGACAGCTGCAAGGTGCTGCAGTGTGCAAGCTCTGTGTGGCGCTGCACATGCTAATCTGAGGTTCAGCAGCCATGGTGGCCTTTCGGGGGACCACTTCTTGCCATGTGAGTACGCATTATGTTGCATCATGCTTATGCTTGTAATGAATGCAATTGGCAACTTTCTTTATGTGGCGCAGCGTGAAGTGTGCGCTTCGAGGGAGGCCCTGACATTCAAGTGCCGCACTTGGCGGCGGCGGCGGCCGCAGCCTGTGCAACAGTAAGATTTGCATTTGGTGTTTGCGCACACCTGGTGCCAAGGCTCCCTGCTGTAGCAGGTTCGTGCAGTGCGTCTTTCATCTGCTGCTTCTTAACGAATGTACCGCGTTTTGCCGGCTATGGTGTGTTGGGCCCTGGTGCAACCTGTCACTCTGCATTTGCTGTGGAGGCAGGGTTGTGGATGGCAGCTCAGAGCGTGTGCAAGCGATTTACGATTCGAAATGAGTGACAAAATTATGTTTATGCAGTTTTGCAGCTTTCGCATTGCGAATGCCGCTGCTTTTCATTTGCGTCACCACTGGGGCCTGGTTGACACCCCTTCCCACGTGGCTGCCACGTGGTTCTCGGGACGCTGCCAAACGGCCTCAGCCCCACCACTTTGAGCCTTATTTGCGAAACCGTACCTCTGACATGCAAAATGCAGCTGTGGAAGACATGGTCACGTCGCCGGAGGCATCGTCGGAGGATTGCGTGTGGTGGAGAGCACCCCCGGGTGCCCCCGGGTATCAGAGTTTGATAAGGTCTACAACCACACCCACGCACACCGCTTGGTGGCTCAAACTGTTCGAGGTCTTTATTCTGACTATTGCATCGTGTTACCTGGCGCTGTTCACAACTTTGCCAGCTTGCACAGTGAAAGTCCGCTGCATCGCACACAAAAAGGTCAAGACTGGCGACAGCACGTGCAATTTCAGCTTCTACGAGACGTCCTGCAATTTCAAACATCCTAAAGTATCAGAACACTGCAACTGTGCCGTGCGTCTAAGGTGAGGATAGGGTTAAGGCGCCCCTTCCAAGGCCAGCTGGGCTTGATCCGCGTCTTGCAAAGGGCCTCCTGCACCACCGTGCAATCTTTACAGCAATATCAGCAAACCCTCTGTTATACATTGCCGTTAGGCATCGATTGAAGTTGTTTGTGCATACGTGACTCGACCCCGGTGCTGCCTGTTGGCTGCCTTGCAGCCTTTCCTGCAAGGTGAAAACAACATTTCGACCCCACATCTTGAAATACATGGACTACTGCACGGGCAGCCTCGCCAGTCCAGACAACGGCTGTAGCTTGACTCCGCAGCCTGGCGAGGCCATGAGAGGCTTCTGCTGGCTTCCAAGCTCGATGCTGTGCGCAGACACACCATCACAACAACATTCACTTACGTACAGCAGCTACTCCGCTGGCCATCTGCCAGCTGAGCTGTTGCGGCAGCAGCAGCAGCAGCAGCAGCAGCAGGTAGGAGGGAGCAGCACAACTCCCTCCCACCTGCTGCAGCTAGTGCCGCCTCAGGCTCAACAATCGGAGCCACAGCTGATGCTTTTTGAGGACCTTTTTGACAACGATGATCTTTTGCAAGATGTAGATGGCCTGGATGGGGCCCCTGTCAGTGTCGATGATTGGCTAGCTGGCTATTGCAACAGCAACTCCATGGCAGCACACCCTGGAGCAGCAGTAGCAGCAGCAGCAGCAGCAGCAGCTGCAGCGGCACCTGGCGGCTATGACAGTCATTCTGGCCAGCTCAGCGTGGCAGCCAGCACCAGCCACACCAGCAGCTGCAGCCTGCACACCTCCGAACCCCTGCTGCCAGGTTGGCAGCAGTCCACAAACAGCGCCCTGCAGCAGCAGCAGCAGCAGCAGCAGCAGCAGCAGCAGCCTCACTGGCAGCTGCAGTGGCAGGTGCCAATGCCTAATCTGTCGCCATCTACAATGTTGCAGCAGCAGCAGAAGCAGCAGCAGCAGTGGGCGGTGCCAAGCCAGGGGCTGTGGAGCGCACCGCTGCCGCCGCAGCAGCAGCAGCGACGCCAACCACAGCAGCTGCTGCAGCCCATCGCAGCAGCAGAGACAGCCGGCGACCTCATTGAATCCATCAGTGCGTACCTCAATGCTGCGATCGCCACTCAAGGCACATCACCTGGCAACAGCACAGTGCTGGGTGATAGCAGCAACTGCAGCCTGCAGAGCGCATTCGGTGGTCTAGAGGGTCCAGCTGGCCCTGTTACTGCTACCACAAGAGTTGAATCAGGCTTTGACAGCGGAAGCGCTGCATTTACTGTCTTTGGCGCTACACCTGATGCAGGCTATGCTGCTGCTGCTGCCCGTAGCAGCTTTTGCTGCAGCAGCAGTGGCAGCAGCAGCAACGCCAAGCCGCCTGTAGCAGCCATTAGCAGCCCTTATGCCTTAGCACGCGCTGCCAAGGTCGTGCCAGGTGGTTTGCTGACCGGTTCCAGCAGCAGCAGCAGCAGCAGCATTTCAGCAGCAGCTGCGCCTGCAGTGCAGCAGCAGCAGGTGGGGCACTACAACTCTCCACTTGCTACGACGTCAGCGGCTGGCAGCAGCAGCCCCCAGCTTGCAGCAACAGCAGCAGCAGCAGCTATTAGGACCCTGCTGATGCAGTGCAGGGCTGGAGATGAGCAGCAGCAGCAGGCACAGCGGCGGCTGAAGCGCAGTGCAGAGGATGCAGTGCTGCGCAATGCCAGCCATAAGAAACAGTATGTTATGCCAGTACAGCAGCAGCAGCAGCAGCAGCAGCAGCAGCAGCAGCAGCAGCGCACAGCTGTTGCTGCAGCTGCAGCTGACAAGGCCAGCCTGGCAGGGCACCTGCCAGCAGGCCAGGCAATAAGTGGTGCTGCCTCTGCTGCGCAGAAGCGTGCTTTGCAGCAGCTGCTGCTGCAAGTCTTGGCAGAAGCAGGGGTAAACAGGCAGCCTTGAGTGCTGCTGAGGCAGAGCAATAGACACTTGGCGTGTCTATCTGCTATACATGGCATTGCGTATTGCCGGCTGCACATACACGGTGCTCAAACATTATCAAATTGGCGAGGATGTTTCATCTGTTGTTGGAAGGGGATGCAGTGACCTGAAAGGTGGTTGTTTGGCTGCTTCGGTGCCGTCCTTGATGCGGCCGGCTGTGCAAAAAGCGCCAAACTGCGGCGCTGCTGCTGCACGACAAAGAACCAAGTACTGTATGCATGCTGCCTATTGTTATCTAGACTATGTGTTCATATGGGTGTACCCCAAAAAGCATTGCAACGTGTGGAAATTCTCACACCGTAAACAATCTGAGGCTGCTTGTACTGCATCCTCAGGCCTGACTGGGGCTGGTAATTGAAGTGCTGTACAGCTTTCGTGCTTGATGTTTCACACCATCCACACCACTTATGCCTGTGCAACTGGCCTGTGCTGGCATCTAGTGTCTCTTTGGGCTGCGCTGCCTTGCCAGCTGGCCTGCCAGAACTGTGCGTTCCAGCTTTGCGTCCCAGCAATGTGAGGTGTCCCTTCCATCAATGATGGGATGATCCCATGATATGTGTGTGACGGTGCTTTCGGGTGTCGGCACTGCGTGCTCCAATCAATGCTCGTGCCATCGTGTGTTGAGGCCTGCTGGGCAGCACCCGGCTGGTGGTTGCTGCTGCTTGGGTTTTTTTTAAGAGTCCTGGTTATTATTTCAGCATGCGGGGCATGTGGGACTTTCCACACCCCAGCATCGTGCTTGTTATGCTCCATACATTGTGTTACATGTTGGCTGCCTGTGGCAGATGTCTCTGGACCTGCAGCAGCCAGGTTGCTTGCGGCCTGGTTGCTGCAGCTGGCAAGTACTTGTGAGTTCAGCGGGTGTTTACAGGGTGGTGCATCTGGGCTCAGCAGCCCTTGGCGTGTGGCAGGATTTTTGTGGCTCAGTGACGTGTTCGAGGCCTGCTGCGCAGCACCTGGCTGGTGGCAGCTGCTGCTGCTGCTGCTTCCAGCGAGGCCTGGCGAATTTAGCATGCGGGGCATGCGGGACCCACACCCCAGCATGATTTAAGTTATTTCTGATGCGTTGAAGACACGGGTTACATACATGTTGGCTGCTTTTCGGCAGATGTCTCTGGACCTGCAGTAGCCAGGTTGCTCGCGACCGGGGTGCTGCAGCTGGCAAGTACTTGAGTTGAGGGGATTCATTTGGGACGTGCAACGGGGGCTCAGCAGCCCTTGGCGTGTGGCAGGATTGTGGGTGCTGTTGTGCACGTGGGACTTCCCACGCCCCAGCATTGACGTTGTTATGTTGCGTATTGGCTGCCTATGGCAGATGTCTCTGGACCTGCAGCAACAGGGTTGCACGCGGCCGTGTTGCTGCAGCTCGGCAAGCACTTGGCCTTGAGGTGGTGCAACAGGGAGGTGCATCTGGGGCTCAGCAGCCCTTGCCGTGCGTTTGCTCAGGTTTCATGCATTTGCGCGTTTCTGCAGTGGGCAATCTACTGTTGCCCGTTGCCCCTTCAAGTACTGTCCAGCAATCCCTGTTTTCTTCATATGCCTTGGCAGTTCCTTTCAAAGCACTGCTGTATGGTGTGCATCAAGTGTGTGGGTTCTGTCTTGTCATGTGCCGCATGCAGCTCCTCATTGCAGGCTATGATGGCGAAAACTTGTCGCAGCTCACGCCATACATTTGCCAGAAATCATCACCAGTGTCACTGCACAGCAGCGCCGTCATGTAGCCGCTGCATTGTGTCAGTCTGTGCCTGTGGGTAGCTCCTTTCACCTTTTTCATTCCATTTTGATGCCTACCTCCATGCCTACCTGTCTCACACGTTCAAATCATACCCAAGTGCTAGACCAGTTACCGTTGATCACCTTCAGCCTGCTTGTGGCAACACAAGCTACTCGAGCATCCGTACGTCACCCTTCGTTATGGTTGCTGAGCTTCACTGCCGTGTCGCTGTGGGCCTGCAGCATGCAGCATGCGTCATGCCTCTTGGCTGCCTTCAAGGCGCACCATCACATCCAATTATGTCAGCACAGCTGGAGTGCTGTAAAAGCTGCTTGTTGTGTGTCAGATTGCACGTAGAATGCCTCCTGGCTGCTGCCAGCAACGCTGTGCCGGCCTGCAAGGCGTATTTGAAATGTGAGTGCCTGGGTTTGTGCGATTTAAATGTGGAAAGCGCAGGTGCTGTTGGAAGCAGCGCTGCTGTATGTGTGTGATATTAGCTGAATGCATGCGTGCATACGTGGGGGCAGGGGCGGAGACCAGCTGGTCTTCCAGCGTACTACCATGTCCAAGGTTGATGTTTTGGTGGCAGGATCAGCACTGCCAGCCGCACAGCAGCTGCCGTGGGCTGTACATAACAGCCGGGACTGACTCCAATCCTTGGACTCCAATGAGGTCGGGAACTACCTTGTTGTGCTGTGGGCTCCAGGTGCTGCTGTGCAGTGCAGTGTGTGCATGTCAACAGCAGCTGAGCAGCAGCATCTTGAAAGCCTGTACTGCATACGATGCGGGCAAGAGCTGTGTTGTTTGCATCCTTGGGTGGTTGCAGCCCACGGCAGCTGCTGTGAGGCCGCAGTGCTGTTCCTGCCACCAAAACATCAACAGCAGCTGAGCAGCAGCTGCTGTTGGTGCCCTTTGCACCTACTGTGCTTGTACCTACTCTGAAGCAGAAACAGGCCCAACTGCGCGGCAGCCTGTATGCAGCTTGTCTGTACTGCGTACGATGCAGGCAAGAGCTGTGTTATTTGCATTCTTTCGTGGTTGCTGTGGTTTCATCACATGTTGTGTTTGTTGCCTTATGTATGGTCAGCGACAAACGTGTTGTACAGTGTAGCTACACCTGCATTCTGCGCACGCCCCCCCCCTCTCCTTCTACTCTGGAATGCGGACAATCAGTTTGCCGCCACCATCGTTACCAGCGTAATCATCATGTCACGATTTGTGATGAGATTACTGTGGCTGATCAGCCAGTCATGACTTGGTAACACGATGACGCTGATGTGTGTGCCCATTTCCAGCAGCCGTGCTCGACGGATCTGCAGTAGTGCACGGCGGCAGCTAGGAAAGCCAGCTGTCCATGTGTAGGCAGCACTCCGCAAGCGGCTGCAGATCAAACCAGCTGAATCTATATAAGTACTGTTGTGTTACTGTTACAATATGATGTAAAGCTTGAATGTACGATCCCAATGTGATGTGCAATGGCACTCCCATGTGCACCTGCAGCCACTGAGCATCGTTGTCACGGCGCACATTCAAAAGGGATTCCGAGTATGCTTTTTGTAACTTCAGGCAGGAGAATCAGTAGGAGCTTTGCGCCATGTGCATGCGGCAGGGTTTGCCTTCAATAGCAAACTTAGCAGACGCACTCACTCGGCTATCAAGTGCTGCCCCCGACAAGGTTTGAATATCTCAGACAGGAGCCAACACACGGCTCACATACACCACTAACAAAACCGAGCCAGAGCAGCACAGCATGCCAGCCAGAGTGCACAGCATGCTTGCTTGCAAGCACAACGCAATCTCTTTGTCAACAACATGTTAGCCAGACAGAGCGCCAGGCAGCAACAGCAAAAGCAGGGTGCTGAACATACTGCTGCCGTCACAGCACACGTTGGCGCCTCATCGACAACCATGCACATGGCCGGCAGTGCTGCGGTAGCAGCACCCAGACATTGTGCAGGTGCCTTTTGATATGCAACCGATGCAACCAGCGCGGCCATCACGCATGCATGCATGCATGATGCAATGCATGCACAAAGTGCACACAATGAATACAATGCAGCTATTGCAGACACTGCACTAATGGCCTCAAAATGCACAACAGCACCCACCGACACCTTCATCTGGACCTACTGCACTGACTGTGTTGCCGCTGCTGCTGTTGGCAGCTGTGCGTGTGCAGCGGCAGCACCCTCACCAGCACCCTCACACTTCATCAAGGACACGGCCCTAGAACCTGCCCCGTCATGTACAGCAACAGCTGTGCCAGGCTGGCAGGGACAAAGTCCTTTGCCGAACATGACCACTGGCTGTGAACCGCAACTGCCAACCCTGTCTATCATTGGACCCCAAACACCCACACTTGCACCCACACTCAGACCAAAAGCGTGTTAAGCTACCCGCACTGCACATGCAGCACTGCTGTTCCTCACAACACTGGCATTGAAACAGCCCGGTGCTATTAGATCCCACCCTCCAGGCACTTTTGGGTGTGCGCCTGGCAGGCATGCACAGTTCGAGTGGCAACAGCCAACAGACATGCTGCATGGTGTTCTTGCACGGCAGGCTCGCAAGCCAAGCATACCAGCCATGCTGCAGGCTGAAACAAAACACAGGACACAACATGCTGACGCAACAAGGAACCACCTTTCAAACTGCTGATTCATGACACAAGGCAACGTTGAGTTCAGTACACCTGATCAGTGAGTGCGCGGGACATGCTGTGTTGCAAATGCAGCGTGTGCAATTGAGCAGCACTCTGCTTCAAGCCCCTCCCTGCCCAACAAACTACCCCTGTCACTGCAAGTTCATTGAGAGGCACACAACTCTACAGGCAAACAGCAACCTCACTGTCAACAACCTGGCCCAGATACATCAGAGGCTGAAGGGTTTTTGGCACACAGCACGGTGCCGCAAAAAGTAGCCACCCACTATAGTGCCTCCTAGGACACATAAAAGGGGAAAATGGAGTTTAGTGCAATCAACCACCCAGTGACAGGGACATGCTCTACTCGAGTACAAAAGAAGCACTGCATGCCAGGAGCAGCACAACGCTTCAAAGCCCTCCCAGCCCTACAAACACAGCCCATCGCGGCAAATTCTTGTGAATCCACCAACCACACACCTCCAAACCCCTTCCTGTACAAACACAGCCCCTCGCTGCACTTCCTTTTTGAATCCACAAACCACGCAGCTTCCAACCCCGCCCCATACAAACAGGCAGCACACGGACCCAAACCCTCCCAGTACAAAAACGGCCCCTCGCTGCAAATTCTTGTGGATCCACACAAAACACCAGGTGCTGAAGACTGAAGGATGATGCACAGCAAACAACTCTTTGCTGCTAGGAGGGAGCAGCTCCAGAGGTCCCACGATGGATGACGTGATGAGGAGAAATAAGAGTTCAGTGCACCTATTTCATGAGTGCAAGGGACATGCTGTCACAGCGTGCGGTATGTAAAGCAGCAGCAGCATGCATCAACGCCAACCACGATGCCCAACGCACAATGCCCCTCGCCCATGCACACAAGCTATGCATGCAGGCATGCTGCAGTGCCATGGAGGATGGACAGCACACCAAACTCTCGGCGCGAGTCCAAAACCTCCCAAAATGGTTGTGCAAGGAGGGGAAAAGGCAAAATTCAAAGCACCTTCTCAGCCAACGAGTGCCAGAGACACACCCCTTAGAAAAAGGGGTGTGTTCCAAGGAGCAGCAAGGCGATGTCAACAGTGCTCAGACCGTACCAAACAGCCAAACAACCTCGCTGCAATTCTTGCCTGAGTGGAGCCATTGACAACACACAAACAAACAGCCAGATCTCAGACGAGAGACGGCTGGAGTTCAATACACCTTCTCACTCCACGAGAACCTGAGACATGGAAGCAGTGCGTTGTAAGCAGCAGCACGTTGCTGCAGACCCTTCCCCAAACAGCCAGGCCACAACACTGAAATTCTTGTTCGACTGGAGCCGTGGAGCTCGACTGGACCTCACAAACAAACAGCCAAATCTCGCCAACATCAGTGTTCTAATTGCCTTCCGCAGACACAGATGTGCATGTGGGTGCACAAAAGCAGTGGACCCCTACACCACGTAAACTTGCAGGGATTAGCTGACCACGCCACAGCTGCACCAACTGCAAAGCAACCGTTGCCTGACTGAGGCTGTGCAAATGTTTCAAAGGGTTGGTGCCCACGCCTGCAACTCTGTGCAAAGGGTGGACTGTATGCATCAAGCAGCCATGTAGCCCCGGTCAGTCAGGGGTGATGGTGGCATGCAGCACTGCAGCCCCATAGCCTATGCCTGGCTGAGGCTGTGCAGATGCTTGAGAGCTGGCTCCCATCTCTGCGACACCTGATAGCAGCACAAAGAGCGGGCTGTATACAATAGCAGCCAAGTAGCAGCGGCCAGTCAGCGGCAAGGGTGGCATGCAGCACTGCACGCCCCTCGGCAGCTGCCCCATGCAGCAGCACTAGAAGGATGGTATGAAGATGCCAGATCAGATCTGAAAATGCCAGTGACCGCACAGATCCTGAGCACGATGTGATCAAGACCAGGTGGGACACGCCGTTATTTTGGGTATGTAGATAGGTGCATGGAGTTTCCTGACAAGGATGGATGCACCAGTGAAGGGCATAGATTGGGGGAATTGACTGAAAGCCGATAGCCACATATAGAGGCGATACAGCAGCACCAAACCGGCGCCTGCTTGCCTGGATCAAACCAGAGACAGGAAAAGCGGCACAGGATGCAACAACTTGCTGCAGTCCAACCCTGTGCCAACAGGGTAGCTGCATCGTTGTACCGAGAAAAGCAACCCCGCTCCCT
Organism: Scenedesmus sp. ARA3; assembly: GCA_004335835.1. Classification (NCBI taxonomy): domain Eukaryota; kingdom Viridiplantae; phylum Chlorophyta; class Chlorophyceae; order Sphaeropleales; family Scenedesmaceae; genus Scenedesmus; species Scenedesmus sp. ARA3. The sequence goes on along the minus strand of RWJK01001090.1, from coordinate 46,029 downwards.
GATACACATACAGCAACACATCTTCATCTGCAACTGCTATGCAAACAAACGACACCTTGTTGTCTGCAACAGAGTGATGGACCTTGCCTTCACAAAGCAGCACTAAGTATCAGCAGGAAACTGCCAATTGCGCATGCACAGCTGCAGGTGAACACCTGCCGCTGCTATGTGGTGAAGCTGAGCATTGCATGCACGAACTGCAAACTGCAATTTCACTTTCAACAACCGTCAAGCATGATTCTGGCGCTGCACGAAAAGCAGCCGCAGCGTATAAAGAGCATTGCATACACACTGTACAATGACAAGTGCCGTGCATTTAGTATCAACGACTGTGCCTTTGCAACAAGACAGCAGGTCAGGCACATGGGCAGCTGGCACCCTCAAACGGGGGCTCATAGAAGCAGCTGCGCCATGCACACCAACCGGCAAAAAACCTGCAATATATCACCAACCCATCAGGCAACCAAGTGATATTCAAGGTTGTTTCTGAGCATCCTGCAGACTGCACTTGTAGCCACATCAAATCCATCACCGGACACAACTGGCCAAGCAGTGCCTTAGCTCAGCAGCATGTTGAATTTCAGCGCTGCCTGCAGTCCGCCCCACTGCCAGATCCGCGGCTGCCAGCACACGTCGAGATATGCTGCGGCAGCTGCTCCACAATGCGCTTCTGCGCAGCAGCAGCAGCAGCAGCAGCAGCAGCAGCAGCAGCAGCAGCAGTAGCCTGGCCTGCTAAGGCGTGCCCAGCCCGGGCGCCTGTGCCGGCGGCCGCTGCAACAGCTGCTGCAGCCCTTCCTGCTCGCTGCTGCTGCTTCTGCTGCTGCTGCTGCTGCTGCTTTGGGGTCATGCATGCTTTCTTGTGGCTGGCGCTGCCATGCAATGCATCGCTGGCACAGCGCTTGGGCTGCCGCTGCTGCTGTTGCTGCTGCTGCTGCTGGTGCTGCTGCAGGCCTGCGGCCCTGCGCTGCATGCACAGAGTCTTAGGAGCTGCCGCCGCTGCTGCTGCTGCTGCTGCAAGTTGGGGCTTGCCGCTGCCTGCTGCTGCTGCTGTTCTGAAAGGCGCGCTGTGGTTATGTCCAACCTGCTGCTGCCTTGGCATTGCAGGTGCAGCAGCTGCTGTTGTGCGTGTGCTGTTGCTGCTGCTAAAAGCTGTGACAGCAGGTGCTGAGTCAGCATCAGGGCTGGCAGCACCCTCCAAAGCACTGGTAAGCATACCCTCTAAGCTGCTGCTGCTGCCACCAAGCATTGCATTGTCATCAGGAAGTGTCGTGTGAGCGGCAACGGCAGCATCCAAATATGCGCCAACGGAGGCGATCAGGGCGCCTGCTGTGTCTGCTGCTGCAATGGACTGCAGCAGCTGCTGCGGATGACGCTGCTGCTGCAAGGTGTACAGTGGCTGTGACTGGTCGAGCATCAATGCCTGCTGCTGCTGCTGCTGCAGTGGTGATGGAGACATGTTGAGCATGGGTGCCTGCCACTGCTGCTGCTGCTGCCGCTGCAGGGGGCTGTGTGATGACTGCTGCCAGTTTGACAGCAGGGCACTGTCAGTGTGCAAGCTGCAGCTGCTGGTGTGGCTGTTGCTGGTTGCCACGCTGAGCTGGCCAGAGTGGCTGCTGTAGATGCCAGGTGCTGCTGCTGCTGCTGCTGCTGCTGCTGTGCCAGTGGGTGTTGCAAGTGAGCTGCTATTGCAGAAGCCAGCCAGCCAATCATCAACACTGACAGGGGCCCCATTCCACTCATCTGCATCGTCCTGAAGCAGGTCATCGTCTGAAAGGTCTTCAAACAGCATCAGCTGCGGCTGTGACAGACAAGCCTGAGTCTGCATTTGCTGCATCTGCATCTGCTGCTGCTGCTGCTGCCACAGGGCCCCCGGCAGGCCACTTGCCGGGCAACGCGTAAGGTAAACGCCCGCTTGCTGAGACGTTGCGTACGCATCTGCAGGGTATGTCGAGCTCGGAATCGAGCAGAAGGCTCCAATGCCACCGCCAAGCCATGGACGGAAGCCACAGCCAATGTCGGGGCTGTTCAGACTGCTGTTGAAGTTATTCATGTGCCTATGGTATTCGTAGATGATTGTAGGTTGTTTGGATGTTACAGGAGCGCCTGCAAGGCAGCCAGCAGGTAGAAACGGGTTGAAGCACCACGCAGAGGAGTCGCGCCTAGACTCTTTCGAAACGAGGCGCATGGGCACAACACAGCCTGCATTATGGTACATGTACTAGATTGATGGTCAATTTGTAACCAATACCCTGAGTAAGTTGCGGATGAAGCCAAGCTGGATCTGTAACCCCGACCTCACCTGAAAAACGAGGCAAGATTGCAGCCCGATGCTAAGATGGACAACGTTAAGCTAAAATATGTTTACGAGAAGCGTACATGGATCGCGCTGCTGCCAATCTTGACTTTGTTTGTCCGTCGAAAGTGACTTCCACTGTGCAGGCTAACATTGTCAATGCCAGCCTGGCAGGATAACAGCAACATGTGCGCTGCCCCTGAGGTATCGGGAACACTTTCAAGCAAGCTTCAATAACGATTGTCGACAACTGACACCGTACGAGACGGCTGGTGAATCGCCCGCGATCAACTGTGCCCTTTCGAGGGCACTGGCCCCGTGGGTCGACCCACATGACGTCATGTGGTCGGACTCCAGCAGTCAAGGTGACATGCGAAGCAATCGGCACAAGCAAGACCAAAAACGCATCTATGCGTCTTACAACAGTATTCTGATATAATTAAGCCGCATACAGGTCGCAGATCTGTCTCACAATGCAAGCAGGGTATGTCATGCACAAGAGCAGCCTGCTGTTGCCAGCAGCCGGGCTGGGCTGCCTCATCCACATACGGCTCGCAGCACATTAGTCTTGTATCTGTATAAAGAATTGCTTGGAATACAATACATTCCGCAAAAGCATGCAACATATTGCTAACTCACATATCTAGAAGGGCCCCCCCAGAGGCACCTTGGCTGCTTCAACTTCAGGTTTGCTGGTGTGCTTCTCCTGCTCTAGTCTTGTTCTAGTTTTACCTGCATTCAAAAGAAAACTTGGTCAATGCCCGTCCCCGGTAGCCTCGATGCCCTAGAGGGGAGTGAGCACTGACGGTCTTCGACTCGACGGACTCCTTAAAAGGAGTCTACAATTTTGTAGTGCTGGCGATGGTCGCAGCCGGCCTCTTGTCAGTGACACTCTCGGCTGTCGTCACGTCCAACAAAGACATGTAAAGCAGATGTTTTCCTGTCGAGTAGCATGACTGAGTCACAAGTAGGGCGCATCAGCATGTGGACTTGCGTGCCGTCATGACGAAAGCACTACCCTATCCACCAACCTTGGTGTATACTTGGTATCAGTCACCGGTGCATGCTGCAGCAGGTTGCTGAGTGCGTCCATGCAATGCACGTGTGACCCATATGCCCAAGCGGCCAACAAAGTAATTTGACTCCAGTATATCCATTACCGCTGCCATCCGCAGGCCCCAGCTGACACCAGCAGCGACATGGCTGCCGCAGCCATTTGCTGCGGCAGCACTGCTGCTGCAGCGGTTGTTGAGTTGTTAAACGTTGGTTGTGTGACGCAGCCGCACGTGACGCCACAATAAAATAGATTGCAATCAGTGGCATGCAAGCAAGCTAACAACGTGTTTGCCTGCGACAGTCAAGCCCGCACATGCGCCGGTGCTGTTCATGGCACCAAGCACCCCAATATTATGATCCCAACAACCGCATGATGCAGCAGGCTGCTGCAGCTGGGCACCCGGTGGGTGGTGTGATGGGCCATCACAATCTCAGCCCAGGCTGACTGCTCGCAGAACGTTCATATGCAGATTGCAATATCTCTGTCAACAGCAGCGCGGCATGCATGCAATGCAGCACCAGGGCATGCAATGCAGCAGGCCACCACCTAAGGCGGCTGAGCTCAAGCAGCCAATCACACACAATCCGGGTGTGCCGTCAGCTCACACAAACAGCATTTCTCTCTTCAGTCAAACCAAGCAGGCGTGATAAGTTGGCAGGGTCAGCCCCGCTTTGCTGGCGCTGACGCCTGGCTGCTGCACAGTGCTGCATGCTGCACCCCTGGCCTCCACAGCTCGCCAGCAGTGCCGGCATGGCTCAGGCTGCCCAGACCCCAGTGGAAGGACTGCAGCAGCAGCAGCAGCAGCAGCAGCAGCAGCAGCAGCAGCAGCAGCAGCGGCGCAGGCGGCAGCGGTGACAGCAGCAGTTTGAGTCATCACCACGCAGTTGATCAAAGTACATTGAGTTTCTTGATGCACGCATGCAGCGCAGAGCAATCTGTGTGCACAGCAAAGCAGCAAGCAACCAGCGGCTGCCCTGCATGCGTTGCCCATTCAGGCTGCCCAGGCCCGCGTGAAAGGACTGCAGCAGCAGCAGCAGCAGTGATTCTGCAGCGCGCGTCTGATTGAGGTACACTGAGCATCAAGGTCCACTGCATTGGATGCATGCTAGTAATGCGAGAAGTGCAGCGCACTCTGTGTGCGCAACAAAGCAGCGAGCGACTTGCCATGCATGCGTGGAACATCCAAACATCCTTCAGTCACATGCCCAGGCTGCTGCTGCTTGCTGCCATGCTGCCACCTTGTCAGCCACCCACCTGCCACTCTGGCCAGTTTCCCGCCAAAAGTGCTGCAGTCTCGGGCATCTTCATGCCCAACCTGCCCACGAAGTGGTTGTGTGCCACCTCCCAACCAGTCGGCAAAAACATAACACCTATCAGGTATTTATATCCGTCCGTTAGGTTTGCAACCGGCTGCATCGTCGTCATATTGAAGGCCTGCCACGCTTGCTGCCGGATGTCGAATTTCCACGTGGTGCCTTCCGGCGCGGGCGGCATGTCGTCGCCGAAGCGGAAGCCGCTCGGCAGCAGCGACGAGTCGTTCGACTGGTATGCGCGAATTATGCGCGCGTGTAACTCCAGCGCTGGCACCAGTGCGTAGTTGCTGCTGGAGTACAGGTCCTCTCCCTGCTGCCAGGCAATCTCTGCAGCCTGGATCAAACCACCTGGCCAGGTCATGCAGCAGCAGCGGCAAAAACCCAGTCAGCTGACAGGCCCGCAACAGTTTGGTGCCGCAGTGGAGAGCTGGAGGGTTATCGTCAATTGTCATCGGCTCTAGATCTGCATACCATGCTGGCGTTGGTTGCACTGCCAGCAGTAGGCGCAGCCTGCTGGGCCGATGTGAAGCCTCACAACACGCCTTGCCTGCATGCCATGCGCTGCAACGCTGGGACAGGACCACCTGATCCCACAGGTGTTGCGCTACTAAGCTACCCGCCACTTCTAAGTTCTGCAAGCTCTTGATATCAAGTGTACTTGCAAGACTCACCAAACCCAAACTGTGAGTGGTAGATGTCCCTCAGTGTCTCGCTGCACTCGCCAATAATGCGGCCACCCTCAATGAAGCCGCCCCTGCCCCACTTGAGGTAGTCTTTCAGAGTCTCCTGGAACAGCTTGACTCCTTTGTCATAACGGGAGCGGTTGTCTCTGAGGATGCCGTACGACATGAAGCACTCGGCCACAGTGGAGTGCCAGTTGCCTGCAACAAAGAGCGCAACATGTTGCACTCTTTTGCCAAGGTGTTGCAGACACACAGCAGCGGTGAACGCAATGCACTCAACACTGATTTGAGGTACTGCAGGCACAAGGCTGCTTTTATCTTGTGCGGCTACCTGCATCCCGTGGCGATTAGCCCTGCGTTTTGCAGCAACTGCGGTGTCAAACCAGCACACATCACGGAAGGCACACTGTTTGGCTGCAGCAGCCTGGACTTGTGTTGCTGCAAACACCCTGCCACTGCCATGCCACATCACACACTCAGCATACATGCAGCGGCCAGCCAGACCTCTACATTTGAACAATGCACTGTGTTTCAACCACGACTCACCGTAGAGGTGCTTGGTGCCCAGGGCCAGGTTGACTGGCGTGACCTCATCCGCATAATAGTCCATCTGCGGCATCATCACGCCATCCACCCAGCGCGCAAAGCGCTGCAGTGCGCCCGCAGCAGCAGGCTGGTCGCGCAGCAGCTCCAGGGTCTTGGCCATGGTGGCACACGCTGCAGCAGGCACAAGGCAGTAGACTGAATCGCAGACATAGTAGCATGCAGGCATGCAGCCTACTTGCTGTACACAACAATACACAGCCACACGTGCAGCAGGCACATATGTTGGTGGCAGCCCAGGCGTCAATGGTGCTTGGCTGCATGCTGTCCCTTCGGCTCTACAGCTTATGCGCCATTCACTTCAAAGCCTAGCCACACGCATGTGTGCGCTCTTAAGATACGGCCAGCAAGGAACATCCCACAACATCCTCCCCTACACAACCTTACAATGCAGACTCACCCCAGCCAGCCTCCAGAGGTCCGTTCTGCTCCTTCACGCCCCACACTTTGTTTGTGGCAGCCCAAGCGTCAACAATGCGCAGCGCATTGGCCATGTAAGCTTGCTGCCCGGTGGCCAGGTATGCTACTGCCTGTTTCAGGGACTGCTCTGCATCGAATTCTACTAAGGAGATGTGGCCACATAAGATGCTGGGGGCGGCTGCAGGGTAGTGCTGCGGGCACACCACCTTGTCGGTGTTGATGCCAGACCTGCAGGGTGGGTAAGGTGGCAGCAGCAGCAGCAGCAGAAGCACAGCAGCGGCAGCAGCAGCAGGATCAATGCAAGCATGAGCTGACAGATGCTGGGAGTACTACTATGTTCAACTATGTTACGCACAGACAATGTGAAAGGAGTGTGCCGCATCACGCAGCATGCAGTGGACTGCGTCTTGGCAGACAAGTCAATCAACCGTGTACTGCGTGCAATCACACCAAGGAACAAACAACAGCCACACTTCTGGCGAGGCGGCTCACCACTTGATGTCAATTGTTTCCATGGCATATGGCCCCGAGTAGCTCAGGGGGGTGGCCTGCGGCACAGACCAGTTGCCTGGGTACAGCTTGGGGGGCACGCCGGCGCCTGCACAGCAAGCATAGCAGCAGCAGCAGCAGCAGCAGCAGCAGCAGCAGCAGCAGCAGCAATGAGGCAGGCACATGCTGGCTGCTGTTGCTGAGACTGCAGCCAGGTTGGCAAGAGAGTGCCATTAGTGCCTTTTGTTGTCAAGACATAGAGTGCAGCCTGTTACAGCTGCAATAGTCTCTCTTCAGAGGCTGCAATTAATGCCGCAAGATTCAGGAATGCTGCTGCTGCTGCTGCTGCTGCTGCTGCTGCTGCTGCTGCTGCTGCTGCTTCCTGACACATATATGTACCTGCTCACTAGCATTCTTTGACTCTCTTTCTTTGGCTGCTTCTTGAACATGCATACTACATGCTCATTTGCTGATGGTTACAAGCAGCTGCAGCTGCAGCTGCTGTGCTGGGTTGCAGCACTGCAGCACTGCCTGCAAGTAAGGCTGTCGAGCATCGCAACTGCCGGCACCCTAGCGCCACGCACCTGACAGCAGTGCATCTTTTGCTGTCGCCTGTGGCTCCACTCTATTCCTCACTCTGTACTGCATCGTTGCTACCTCAACGGGGCCCATGCATGTGCCTGGATGCAAAAAGCCACTGGCCTTGCTGACTGTGCGAAGCCTGGCAGCTGCCTGCTGCACATCTGATGGTGTGGCAGCAAGTGCTGCTTGCTGGATCTTCTGCACGGCGTCTTTGGTGAGCTGCGGCACTGTCTGCTGTACGATCTGCACTTTGCCACCATTCAGGAAGACTGGCACGTCGACCTGAAAGAACCGAAGCAGCAGCATACATAACAACATCATCGGAACTTTGCGCTCAAGATATGGTGATGTGGTGGGGTATGCAGCAACTGTGGCTAACGCTGTCCTGGTCCACAGCAGTTCTGCTGCGGTCGTGCTGGCCTGCATGTTGCTGCCGCCAACGGGTTTGCAGCCGGAACCCTTACCTTGATGGCGGCTGTGCAGCCACTACTGTACTGCCAGTCAAGAGGGGGTGACCGCATGCCATCATTAGTATCCAAGTCAGCTCGGTATGGACGGATTTGGGGCTCCTGCATGGGCTGTGCACCTGCTGCTGCTGGGGCTGCTGCTGCAGGATCTGCTGCTGCAGAAGCCACAGGAGACCTGAAGGTTCTGCAGCACGCCCTGCGTTCTGAAATCGATGAAAGCGGGATCTGTCCGCACATGACGATCTGCATGTCGCTGTTGCACTGGTGGTCCCTGCTAACACGAGCGCGACGGGCACCTGCTGCTGCTGCTAAGTGTGACGCCAGCAACAGTCCAAGAACTAAACACAAATGCTTCATTGTGAATGGTAAGATTGATATCAGGAAAATGTATTTATTATCGAGGAAGCCCTCAGCAACCAGCAATTGGGCGCCAGCGCTGGCGCCAATAGAGCGTGGCTGTCGATGCACAGCTCAGCAACTACTGAACCGTGATAGGTCAAGAAATAAGTTATTTTATGATCAACGTTGGCTGCTGGCAACCAGGCAGGCTTGTCTTGTCAAGGTGAGGAATGCGAGGGAAAGTGTGCGCTGAGTTAGAAACATGCCTTGCTGATGGTTACGACCATTTAGGTATGACGAATAATACAGACTAATATGTGACATGCGAAGGAACAGGCACATTCAAACCGGCTTTCATACAAACAACTTACTCTGCTGGCGTGTACACTTTGTGCACAGCCGAGCGCCTGGAAGATCATTCAGACGTGCAGCAACATCATTTGAAGTTGGTCGAAACTGACTGTATATATCAAACGTACGAGACAGATAGACTGCGTGGGTGGGGAAAGACACCACGGACATTCGTGCCCGTGTCATGTGATCTTCAGCAGGCGGCAAGTGGATTTGCTTGCAAATCACAAAACAGCTATAACAATGACGTAATGAAGCAATGCATCGACAGCCGTGGTACTGCGAGCGGCCTGGCAGTAGCTGCCAACCAAACAACCGCTGTAGCATACACACTGCGACAGCATACGAGCCATAACAGGCTCCAAACATCCATAACAATTAGCTGCCATGCTCTGGCGCCATCACTGCTAGGTCAAAGTGCCCGATGACTTTGACCTAGCAGTGATGGCCGGGCATGCTGCGCAGGAAGCTGCCTGGGATGTCCAAAGAAACCAAAACATCAGCTGCCATGCTCCGGCGCCATCACTGCCAGGTCAAAGTCGTCAGGCACGCTGCGCATGAGGCTGCTGGCGATGTGGCGCCGCGCCTGCTGCGCGCTGCTGGTCCTGTAGGCCAGGTCAAACATGATACCCAGGTTGAGCAGCGTGCATTCCTGCAGGGCAGCGGCGCACATGATGACATCATTTCGGTACAAACAGCATGCTGTGTGTTACATTCACTTGATTAAACAAGGGGCGCTACTGCACAGCACAATAGAGCTGGTCAGGGCAGGCCGGCCAGTTGAGTACGCCAGACGGACCAAAAAGCGCTCATCCATGCAGCACAGCAGCAGCAGCACTGCTTGCAGGAACGCTATGAGCTTGAGCTTGTCTCCCACCTGTGCTGTGTCTGCTGGGTGCTGCTGCAGCCCTGCTTCCAGGCAGCTGATGGCCTCAGTGAGCTGACCCATGTGCAGCAGACACACAGCACTGTTGGACAGCGCCACGCCATCAACTGCAGGCAGTGCTGCTGCTTGTATGTTGGTGTTGGCGTCATCGCTGACGGCGCTGGCTGCTGCTGCTGCTGCTGCTGCCAGCTGCTGCGCTGAGTCGAACTCATGCAGTGCAGCAGTCATGTTGTTGGTCAACGCGTGGTAGCAGCCCCAGTTGTGATGCACCAGCTGCCGCAGCCGCATCACATCGGCCGCCTCACCCTGCTGCTGCTGCTGCTGCTGCTGCTGCACCAGCTCCGCTACTTTGGTGAAGCAGCGGTGTGCCTGCTGCAGCACATTCAGCTGCAGGAACAGCCGTCCTGCAAGGCTCCACAGCTGACAGTCTGCAGGCTGCAGCAGCAGCTGACCATCCAGCAGCTGCAGCGCAGCAGCTACTGAGCCACCTTTCCAGTAGTGCAGCACTAGGCTGCAGGTCACTCCACAAAGCCGATGCCGCCATAATGCCGCCGCTGCCGCTGCTGCTGCTGCTGGTTGTGATGTACTGCCAGGCTTCTGCTGCAGCTGTTGATCTGCTTTGCTGAAGGCAACATCGGACTGCACTGCCACTTGCTGCTGCTGCTGCTGCTGCTGCTGCTGCTGAGCGTGCTTCTGAGCGTGCCCTTGCTGCTGAGCTGCAGCCTGCTGCAGCTGCTGCTGGCAGTAGTGTCGCAGCGCATGCAGCAGGTCTGCTGACAGGCTGCTGTCGCCCTGGCAGGCTGGCAGCTGGGCCCTCAGGTACAGCAGGCCAAACGGCACACCAGCGCATGAACTGCCAGCACATGCAACGCCTGCAGAAGGTGGCGTAGTGCACAGCAGTGATTCGTGCTCAGCAGCAAACATGCGGCGACTGCACTGTGGCATGTGCATAAGGAATCTGGCGCTCGCGCGGGCAGAATTGCAGCAGGAGCTGCAATTGGTGGAGGCTGCCGAACATGTGCCATCATCACAGCGCAAGCAAGCAGCCAGGCATGCTCTGAGGGCGAGGCAGCTGCAGCCGGCCTGGCATGCTTCATGCTGAAGCATGCCCCCCTCACCTGGTCCCTGCTGCTGCTGCTGCTGCTGCTGCTGCTGCTGCTGCTGCTGCCCTGGCAAGTTCCAGCAGGCCCGCCCCAGCTGCGCCAGCTCACGCACTGCTGCTTCAAACTTACGCAACCGCATCAAAGCATGCACCTTGAAAGTGGCAAACGCCAGCTCAGCATCCCGCTGCTGCTGCTGCTCCTGCTGCTGCTGCTGCTCATGCAGCTGATGGCCCTGTTCCTGCAAGTGCGGCTGGTGCTGTGGTTGACTGGCTGTGTTATTGACTGCAGCGGCTGCAGCTGCTGCTGCTGCTGCTGCCGCTGCCTTGTAGTGTCCTGCAAACTCTAGTACGTTGTGCCACTTGCCCTGCAGCAGCATGGGTGTGCAGACAGGTCGTGCATGCATAGTTTGCGGCGAGGCTGTTCAGATGATGATACAACGGAAAAATTTACCAGATGATGATACAACGGAACAATTTACCACAATTAGTCCATACCAGGCTGTAAGGAGCCAGCAACCTGCAAAGGAAGTATGCTCCACGCACCAATGCATGCAGCACCGCTGCTTGCTGCTGCTGCTACTGCTGCAATTGCCAAGGGTAGCGAGGAGCCACGGCAGTTCACCTCATCAGCATACTCAGTCAGCTTCTGGAGCTTGAGCTGCACATCTCTGGCTAGGCAAGCATCCATGACACGGTACACGACCAGAGAAGCAGCACGCTAGATGACGCGGATAGTGCTGCTGCACTTGCTGGTCATCGCTGTAGCTACTACGTTTACAAGAACGATAATAAAAGAGCGTTCGAAAGCGTGCGCTAGTTCAGCCGTGACAGGCGGGATGCTCTGGACACCCGTTCCTCAGGCTAGTTCCGGAACATGCAGCCATAGACGGTAGCAGAGCTTGCAGGTACGCAATCACGATCACACGTCAAGCACTGAACAAATATCTGTGCAGAAGTGCGAAGTAGTAGTATAGGGTTAGTAGGGTGCTTTAGGTGGGAGGCCTCAGGTCCTAGCGGTGCCACTAGTACTGCTGCAATCAATCCAGCTGTCGCTGAACTTCAAAACACAACCAGCAAGAAGTGTCAGAACTTGGGTTGACATCAAATGGGTGGGAGGATGCACCATCTGGCGTTTACACCACATCACACATGGCACATGGCACACGTCACTAACTGGCACTGGCCTGAACCAAGTCGTACTCTACCTCACCACAGATGGCATCTGTGCAAATGCACAACGTCGAGCATGCTGTGCAACCATAAGGCAACCACAGGCAGCATCAATCCAGCCCAACAAGCGCAGGTCTCATTCATGGTCATGCACTGCAAATGATTTGCTGGGTTCTGGTACGCAGCATGGCATACAAGCCGTCAAAACGAAGCATGCATTCAACACTTCGGCGCGCTCATGGCTGTGCTGTTGTGTCCCTCAATCGCATCGGCACCGCGTACCATGCTGTTGTGTCCCTCAACCGCATCGGCACCGCGATCCATGCTCCAACACCCGAATCCATGGAGCTGAGTGGCAGCACAACTACAGCACCGATGACGCTGTCAGAGATCGTCCAGTTCACAGATGCACAATCAGAGGTGACATCGCCTGTTTGAGGAGGCAATGGCAGGCTCATCCAGCCAAACAACACCAGCAATTCAACGCAGGCAAAAACTCGCCTGCCGATATGACAGGCCGCTGCAGCCGTTGCAGGCAGTGCCTGGCGCAGCACCAGCACCCAAACTACTACTGTCACACAGGGGTGGATAATCAACTTCAGACATACGCAACCAACAATATGCTCGTCGTCTCATAAACACTGCCGCAGGTGGCTCAGCAAGGTAGCATCACACGCAGCTGCAAGCAAACAGCGCCACGCACACGTTGCAATGGCAGTGATCAGGATCTATGCAGGCGCGGCAAGCGCCACACAACCAACAGCAAGTTGAGAAAGCTGCAGATGCCTGAATGCATTCCCACACCACGCACGCACAGCAACAGCAGTGTAGTCGAATGCTGCCATTGCCACCGCTTGCACATAGAAGGTGCATATGGGGTCGCAAAACAGATCTGCTGCAAAGTAGCCGATGCTGTTCCAGGGCTGGGTCCAGGTCCAGCCTCAAAGATTGTCATGCGTTTAGTTCAACAATCTGCTTCACAAGTGTTGACTGTCGAGGCATCCTGTGTGCACCACGGCTGTACTGGCCTGGCATGCCTTCAAAAGCCTTTCTTACGATATTCACAAGCTCACAAAACACAGCTGCATGCGTGGAGTGCAGCAACCTGCTTCACATGTGTTGGCTGTCGGCGCATGCTGTGTGCACCTCGTCAGCACCACGGCTGCACTGGCCCGGCATGCCTTCAAGTGCTTTACTTGCAACACCCACAAGCACACAAACACAGCTTCACATTTGTTGGCTGGCACAACCCTGCCGATTGCCCGACAGGTCGGCAGGCTGGCAGGAAGCACAATGACTGCTGCTGGATCCTGCCACAGCGTGAGCAGCGGGACACAACACATACAGCAGCAGCAGCGGAGCAGTGCAACAACACAGCCCAACAGGGTTGCATGCATTGCATGCGGAGCAGCAACCCAGTTGCACAGCTGCTGCTGCTGCTGCTGCCAGGCAGGCATTTGCACACCGCTGCACAGACCCGTGAGCACATGCCCCCGTCGAGGCAGCTGTGAACCTCCATTGGCCATTGGGAACCACCTGTGAGCAGCGTGGATGTGTGAGCAACACCATGGTTATACACGGAACATGTGCCAATGGTAACAGCCACGCGGGATACACGCCATGCGGGATTACTGGCACAATACACCTTAGACACCAGCAAACCAATCAGCCGAGAAGCATCTGTCCACACATGCCTGCGGCTCCAGCTCCAATGCATCATGGCGTCGCACAGGTGGCACGGCCGCAAGCGTCCGAATACATAACAGCATCGGGAGTGAAAATTCATCAGCCAAACCAGCATGCTCATCACAACGCCCTGCCGCCAAACAGCCCAGCCAACTGCAGAGATGGCGAGCGTCTGCCACAAGAATCAGTCTAGCAGCTGTGCAGTCAGTGGCATCCCAACCCCAGCATGGTTGCAAGCCAAGGCACGCACAGCAGCACAACAAATGCTCATGTCTGAGCTGAGAGCGCCGCCCCTCCTATCATCAAGATGCATCCTTTGCAAAGTGTGGCAGTCCTGCTTCACCTGCCACTGTCACACTGATCAGGGCCAGCAACCACACAGAAGCAACGTCTGCACAAGCCAAGCTCAAAGTGCACCTCATGCTGTTTCGTGCACATGTTTCTCATCTCGTCTGTTTCCGCCTCGTTCCTTGAGCCAAATAAGAACGTTTCTAACCATTCCCAGATGTACGCAGTGGTGCACGGGGTCTGTTGACGCAGCACGTGCATAGTATCACACTGAGCAAACCCTGCAGTGCAAGCACAGGCTGTCCAGGCGGCATGCACTGCACTCATGCACACCCACTACAGCGGGAGCCTTGCCTCCAGGAGAATCTTTCAAAGCGCCCCCTGGGCCATGGCACGGCCTCATTGATGAAACCTCCAAACAGCCACCCCATTCATGAATCAAATCATCACCATATCTGCATGCGTTGTCAGATGCCTCACATTCCTTCCTTAGCAGCCATGCCAAACTTGCTGCACAAGACAGGCTAGGTCCACAAAAATTTCACGAAGTTGCCATGCCGGAAAAGATACGCCACAATAGAGGCTTTCAATCCTACACGCACACGCACAGCAGTACATATGCATGTAGAGCAGTACGTATGCAAGCACAAACATTGTCACACTGATACCACGAGACCTGAAGGCAAGACAGCCATGATCAGAAGCCACAAGTATCACTACATGCACATGCATAGCAGTACATGTATGAAGAGCAGGACATATGCACATGAACCTGAATTTACGCAGAGCAGTAGACATGCCGTCACAACAAATATCTCACACAGATGAGGAGGACAAGCCACAACCAAACCACACACACTGCGCACGCTTAGCCCTGCATGATCCTGCAACGCTCTTCTGATGCGGATCTGACCGGTAGGATTGCTGCCTCAACTGCAATCTTCATCAATCGCAATCTTGAACTGCCAGATATGTATGTATGAGGGACTTGGACTGAACACTAGTTCCAGCATCCTGACAACCGACACCTCAATGAGTGTGCCACATCATCGGCCACAACCGCTGTGGATGCGTGTGCGACAGATACGTCCCATGTGTTTCAGGTGCAATGTGCGCACATGCGTAACAGGCTGCACAACTGGCGTGCGTTGCAACAGCAAGCGCCCGATGCACCTTCAACCCACATTATGCAGCAACTGCCAGGCGGGATCTATAAGATGCAGACAAACTAGCGCGTATGACACGCATCTGGCACTGTTGCATAACACTGCTCCCCCAGAATGCATACCAGCAGCAGCAGCAGCGGTAGCACAATCTATCAGCGGTTGCACAACCCATCTCAGCCCTGGTTGAAGCAGTAGCACAAAATGATGAAGAAAGCGCACTCGTGTGCACTGCTGAAGCTGTGTCACGACTGGCCATTCAAAAGCTGCTGCTGCTGCTGCTGCTGCTGCTGGTACATGTGCCCCGGCCACCAGGGCGACGGTCCCAGCATGCATACATCAGCTAGGCAGCACACCAGCAGCTGCAGCGCAAGCACAACTTATCCTCAGCCCTGGTCGTAGCAGCACACGGTGTCCAAAGCATGCTCCTGTGCATTGATCAAACGACAGCAATAGTGATGAAGTTTGCTCAAGCCTGGCCATTCACAAGCTGCTGCTGCTGCTGCTGCTGCTGCTGCTGCTGCTGCTGCTGCTGCTGGTACATGTGCAGCACCTCCTCTGCGAAGGGCCCCGGCCACCAGGGCCAGGGGTAGGAGTGCACCGCACACTTGCACAGCTGCGGCAGGTCCAGCACGCCGCTGATGAAGAAGTTGAGCAGGCAGATCATCCAGCTCAGCTGCCAGTTGTTGGTCTCCACGCGCTGCAGCAGCGAGTGCTGCGCAGCAAGCCCAAGCCCAAGCCCAGGCAGGCCTCCACCCAGCGCCTCGCTGCTGCCTGCTGCTGCTGCTTTCGGTGGCTCCACAGCAGCAGCAGCAGCAGCAGCAGTAGCAGCAAACCTAGACAGGCTTCCCTGGCCCAGCAGTGGCAGCAGGCCCACGCCATCGACTGCTGCTGCTGCTGCTGCTGGTGAGCCCACAGCAGGAGCAGCAGCACCAGATGCAGCTGCTGCTCCTAGCTGCAGCTCTTGCATCTGTGCTGATCCTGGCTGCAGCCAGGTCAAGTCGTCCTGCCTCGCCAGCAGTGCCTGCAGCTGCTGCTGCTGCTGTTGTTCCTGCAAGCCAGCCGCCGCGCCTGCTGGCGCCCCAGGGGGCGCGTGCGCCGCCTGCAGCTGCAGCAGCTGCTGCTGCAGGCGCGTCTGCTCCTCCTTGAGGCTGAGCAGCAGCTCATGGAAGACTGTGAGGCCCTGCGCGATGGTCTGCTGCTGCGCTGCTGTCAGGCGCAGCAGGCCAATGATGTGGCGGTAGTGCTCCGGCGGCGCGTGGCGCTGCGACATGTCCTCCATGTTGGTCACACTCCAGCTCTGCATTGAAAAAAGAGTGCGGCGGTTGAGCGGCAGGCGGCAGCCACAGCCACATCAGACAGGCAGCAGCAACAGAATGAGGGGGTGTGCAATTTATCAGCCATTGTGCCTGATTGGGGTACAGTGCAATGCCGCTGCTCACACCTACCGGCAGTAGCTGAGCAACTCGGAGAGCAGCGCTGCAGCTTGCACCTGAGGCACTTGTCAGATAGACATCCACGGCTGCAACTCTGATGCCAGTGCCTGCTCCTGCCTGTGCCTTGCCGGGCATAAGTTGACATTCAACAGCTAACACATGGCAGCTCAGCACGGTGCGCGCCATCCTGCAGCCAAAGACGCTGGTCTGCCTGCTCTGCCTGCTGCGGCTGCTGCTGTTCTACTGCCTTCCACTGCCGCTGCTGCAGGCTCACCATGTGCTCGTAGGGTGACACAATGTGTGCTGAGATGACGTGTCCCGCCCAGCTGCTGATCAGCGCCTTGAGCTGATGCCTGGCTGCAGCAGCGCTGCGGCCGCCAGGCGGCGGTGCCATGCCAGCTTTTTGATGCAGAGGTGATGACAGACAGACAGCACAGGGACAGCAGCACAGAGCAACTTCAACTGGCAATCAAGTAGGGGTGAGGTGCCAAGACACAACGACTGCCAGTGCTGCTCCAAAGATACAACGCCACAATGCAACTACCCAAAAGAATTGGCAGGATCAAAAGCTGTGCTGACAGGTGCAGGTCATCTCCCGTTGCTCCTCTCAAACCTGCACCGCCCTCAATCGCAGCAGCAGCGACAGCCGGCCCTGCACCTGCTGCCATGCGGCCAGCCGCTCCTCCCTGCTGGCTGCCACAGCAGCAGACAGGTCCAGGTGGGCCATGCCGCGCTTTAGCAGCCACAGGGGGTCCTGCAGTGGGTCAGGGCACCAGCCATCGCCATCATCTGGCTGCTGCTGCTGCTGCTGCTGCTGCAGCTGCTCTGCGCCTTGCGTATGGTTGTCACATGGGGGTTGTCACATGGGGGTTGCCAGTCTTGCTGGGTTCCCTGCTGCTGCTGCTGCTGCTGCTGCTGCTGTGCGCCTTGCGTATGGTTGTCACATGGGGGTTGCGAGTCTTGCTGGGTTCCCTGCTGCTGCTGTTCCTGCAAGCTGGAAGGCAGAGCTGCCGCGACTGCGCCCTGCTGTGGCTGCTGCTGTAGCGGTGCTGCTGCTGTTGCTTCGCTTGAAGGCACATCCAGATTGCCACTGTTGCAGGAGCTGATGTGCCAACTGCGTTGCGTGTCGCCACTGGTGCCGTTTGTTGCAGAGCTGCTGCTGTCATCTGATGCCCCGGCAATGCTGCCTGAAGCCTGCAGCAGCTGCTGCACCTGCTGCTCGAGCTCCTGCAGCGCTGCTATGGTGCGGTCGTTGCACGTGCTGCTGTTGCTGCTGCCAGTAGTTGCACGCTGTCGCCATAGCACGTCTAGCACCTGCTGCTTGGCCTGGTTGATGGCTTGCAGCAGAGCCTGCTTCAACCGCAACCGGTGGTTGTCCAACTGCAAGGACTGCAAGTGCAGGCACACGTTTTGGTGCTCCTTTGCCAGGTTCTCCAGCTGCAGCTTCAACTTTGCTCCTGAAGAAAGCTTGGTCTTCCTTGCACGTCCTCCTTGCTGTGGCTTAGCAGCTGCTTTTGTGGCCGCTGCCCGCTGACCAACAGCTGAGTTTGCTATTGCCTTCGCTGTTGCAAGGTTCGCTGACCCCGCTGCCACCGTGCAGGGGTGTGCAGACGGGCCTGCAGCCTTTGCGATGGGGTGGTGCGCGCCCGGTCCGGGCAGTCCCAGAAGCACTTCCCCATGATCGTTGAGTAGAGCAACTAAATCATCTAGACCTCTAAAACGTTCGCTCTCATCTGCAATGCCACCTCCAGCACTTGCAGACATCAGCAGGTCACCTGAGGTGGGCCCGCGGCTACAAGTTGCGAGCTACCGGTGATACAAGTACAGGAATCATCCTGGTCAAAACGCTCATGATAAGTCCAGCTGCAACGCGCCTTGCATTCGTGCCCACCATTACATACACCAAGACAACCCTAGACCTACACCCCATCAGGCCGAAGCTTTCGCTTCTGTCAAGAGCTGCAGGGGCTGCAGAGCGGCCTCGGTAGTCACTCGCTCAACCACTCAGTCACTCACGGGCTCACTCACAGGCTGAATGGGTAACACCTTCCAACATCACCGGGAGTCAGCCCACCACCCTGGCGCACCTGCAATCTGCACACTGGCAAGCACCCCTCATCTAACTTCTCGTAGATCAGCCCGCTCTGCTTATCAGAGCACAAGCTAATAGCCACTGCACAGCATCGTTCTGCAACAGCAAGGCCACAACTGCTGGCGGGTGTCAGCATCTGCAGATGCCAACCGGCATCCCTGCAGCAACTGCGGCGCAGTACACAACTAACGTACTAGATGTAACACTAGCCTGCTTGCATGCAATTGATCGTCAAACCTCTGTCAACAACTGTAAAAACAGAGCAGCACACCACCCAGGGCATCTGCTGTCCAAACAACACCCTAAAAACGCCCTCAGCTACTGCTTCTGCTTCTTCGCTGCGGACCCCTTGCCAGCACCAGCAAGCGCCTCACAGGCAGGGGCCTGCTGCTGCTGCTGCTGCTCCCGCTCTTCCTGCTGCTGCTGCTGCTGGCCCACACACGTGATGCGGCCATCAAGCTTGGGGGCCACTACATAGCGCCCCGTCTGCGGGCACTTCACGCAGCCGCCGGTTGTGATGAGGTCTGTCTGCCTGTCGCGGCCCTTGTGCTTTATGGCCTGCGTCCAGCGCTTGGCGAAGGTCTGTACCTTGACCTTGGGGTCAAGCAGGTTGAGCACCTGCAGGTGAAGAATTATACCAGCAGCAGCAGCAGCAGCAGCAGCAGCAGGGCCACAGCAGCAGCAGCAGTTTGAGACCTCAAGGGTGCTGATAGGTTCCCAGGTGCATGTGTCTGGGCTGCCTGCGCAGGCATGCGCTTGCGTCCAGCGCTTGGCAAGAGTCTATACCATGACCTTGGGATTCAGCAGGTTGAGAACCTGCAAGGTAATATGAGCCAGCAGCAGGCAGAGATTGAAGTCACATGAAAAGGCGCCAATGTGCAGTTGGTAGTGATCTTGGGATCCCGCAGGTTGAGCACCTGCATGGGCAAAACAGCAGCAACAGCTGTTGGCGCGGTCAAGGGTGCTGAGGGTGCACAAATGCAGCTGTCTGTGTCCCTGATGTTGACTTTGGGGTCCAGCAGGTTGGGCACCTGCATGGGGAACACAGCAGCCACGGTGTTAGATGCCCTTATGCTGGTGCTGGGGGGTGCCCAAATGCAGAACCTTGATCGTTGGCTGCCAGCAGGTTGAGCACCTGCATGGGGAACACAGCAGCCACGGTGTTAGATGCCCTTATGCTGATGCTGGGGTGTGCGTAAATGCAGAACCTTGATCGTTGGGGTCCAGCAGCAGGGGTCCACCAGCACAATCAATAAAGCAGCAACAGCTTCCAGCGCATCCAAGGGTGCAGCAAGGAGCACAAATGCGTATGTCCTATCTGCCTGCCATCAGCCAGCCAGCCAGCTTTGTGCTGTGAGCACGAGGCTGCAGCAGCCACTTTTGTCTCCACATCTGCCTCAGTGGGAGCCCACACCTCCAGCATGGCACCATCATCACGTTACCCATCAAGCCATAGCTTACCTTACATCAACGCCATCGCCCCTGCGCCCCACTGGAGCGGCAACAGGAGGGAGCACTGCTCCTTTATGTTTTGCAAATATCACGCACACTCCAAGCCTTTTCAAGGAAACCAGCAATGATCCTAGACAACAGTAACCTATCAGAACCCCACCTCCAGCATGGCAAAGAAGTTGCGCAGCACGCTGGGCATGACCGGGCACACCTCCGCATCCATCAGCACACGGCAGCCCTGGGTGTTGCAGCAGCAGCAGCAGCAGCAGCAGCAGCAGCAGCAGCAGCAGCAGCAGCAGCAGCAG